>JAJDFF020000129.1:0-84010 GCA_021527025.2 Geoglossum cookeanum
TAAGTTATGTTTGAGTTCGTGTGGACGTCCAATCTGGCAGATCATTTGTTGCTAAGAGATATTGGCGGGAGAATGCATCTGCATGTGTTTCATCACGCTGCATTTTTAACAAGGTGTTTGGAAATGGATTGGTACGTCCTATGTAGTGCCCCACTGAACACAAGGCTGAATAAAATATAGTGCGTTCCTGCCCAAACCTTACATTCGCGAAACCCTCGTAACCCTCGCCCTCCTTTTCCCCCAATTCGACACCCCCACTCGCCGCTGGTACAAGGAGATAACGAAACAACACTCTCAACACCAAACCCTCGACCCTTCGTCCATAAGGTGCGGCTCCATCTCGACCGCACAACGGCAGAGTGACCAGTTCCACTATTGGCGGGACAGGTTGATAGAGCTAAAGCAAGCATACGGCGATGCGGAGCCCAGGAGTATATTGGGAGTATGGAGGGATAATAGAAACACGCTGCAGTGGTGGACATTTTGGATTGCAGCAGGGGCGGTGGGACTGACAGTTCTTTTTGGATTGATCCAGAGTGTGACGGGAGTAGTACAAGTATGGGCTTCCGTAAAGGCTTTGGGCAAGAATAGCCAACAGCAACAGTAACGCTCCTAGCGAAGTTTAGTTAAAATTGCCACCAAAGGTTAGTTTTGTTAGTGCTGCAAGTAGTAGAATTTAGGTTTTTCAACAAAGCTTGTTCTAAATCTTAGCCTCATCTACGCCACCACCCAACCAAATCGAACTCGCTTGCCGCCGGCCCGCTGCCAGCTTTGCATCTCAGCTGCACATAGTACGTAACGTACAGGGGCAAAAAACCAACCCCATAGGGCTGCCAAGGCCCGCTTCCTGTCCCTGTCCCTGGGGGCGTTAGGGTAAGGGTAAGGGTAAGGGTAAGGGTAAAATTCTCCGGCCACCTCCGCATAACCCCGCTTGTGTTGTGTTGTGTTGTGTTGTCGGTGGGCAGAGAGAGACACACCCCCCCCCCGAGTACATACATACATGTATTTGTTTCCAATATTGTAAAAAATCCAAAATTGTGATTGTAGATATTTTTGTTCTAAAAAATCCATTTAAAAAATTTTTATTTTATTTTGTTCGTTCTAGGTAGAAATATCGTTTATTTTTTTATTTTTTTTAAAGGGCGCTAGACAACTCTACAACCCGGGTAGTGTTGCCTTCGAACGGATTTCCTGCCCCCTCCAGGCTACGGGCCTTCCTGACCTAGAGGGGTATATACTGCATTCCGATAACTGCCTCGAGATCACGTATTAACACCAGGTTGACCATAGTAGATTTTATTGTCTAGCTTGTATCCGCTATATGTGCGGTATGAAATTTGACCAGTCTACTCTTTTGTAGACGCTAGCAGGGAGTGCTCTGAGACCGATGAAGCCCTCTGCTAGAACATATGCCCTTGCCATGACGTAGAAAGTTAACATAGGCGTAGCAGCTGCATACCTTGCCCATGCCGGAGCCACAGTGGCGACTTCGAAGAAGTTTTTTGCCTCTTTACCGAAGATTTGCGCAATCGGCCCTGGGTACATTACGCAGATACTATTGCAAATGAAGTAGATAATAAGTAGACCTATAAGGACAAGACAAGCGCTTCTCCAGAGGGTCTGTTCAGTAGATGTTGGGAAGGTGAAATTCCAGGCCACAAGATGAAGACCAAAGTATGAAAATGTGAACACCAACCCGAAGCAGATGTCCGTGAATCTAAGTCCCCGTGGCGGCGTAGTCTTGCTTTCGCCAAAGGCTCTGATTGGTCGGCCCCCAGACTCTATGTCAAATTTAAGGAGGATATCAAGTCCTATCCAGAACAGGGTCAAGAGACTCGTCCTGCTGCGGAGTGGCTTGACGAAATCCAACGGAGTGCGGGAGTAGGGCTTGCAGGCCACATCGCCAGCTTTAACTAGTATCTCCGCGATAGGGGTTTGGGTTCGTAGGACGATGTGAGTCTCTGCGTCGAGAGGCTTGTGGTTCCAGAAGAAGAAGGTGCATAGGGTACAGAAGATAAAAGCAAGCGTGGTGAGTTCCAACGTCGATATTTGTAGATGTTGAATCGCACGACCAATGCATTGAATGCAGAACCATCCCATTTGTACAATAGTAATGGCTCTGGCGAAACCGTCGGCTTTATTCTTGTCCCAAATAGTCTTCTCCGTAACATCTGGAAATGATATGTATCCCCGCCGCACAAGATAACCTATCTGCTGGCCATCAATGGGGAACGTCGGGAAGTCTGGCGATTCAAGCAAAAACCCTCCCATATTTGCATAGAAAGCGTGGCGCATGGTCCACCCGGTGTAGCCCATGTCGGCCAGATCCTCGAGACACTGAAAAGCAGAAGCCCATTGTTCAGCACCAACGGCAGTGATGACTTCCGGGAAGACTAGAGCGAAAAGCATCCATCCAAGCTTGTTCTTGAAGTAGCTCCTGCGGCTAGCCGCTGTCTCTTCTGGCATATTCAAGCACAAAACCGACCAGCTGCAGAGGAAGATTGTGACGATGCAGCTTTGGATGATATCGAGTGTCCCCCGGCCACTGCATTGGTGTACCCAGCCATGCTCCAAGCCGTTGCTTGCAGATGTTGTGGACGACACAACAGAAGAATCCTGGGCGCTCATCGTTGCGTTTATTAAACACTGACGGTTTCGGAAAGTCGAAGGTTATATAGCACCGAGTATTGCTAAACGCGAGGTGATTTCGGCTGAGTATATCTTTCCCTAGATATTATCGTCAGCAGACCGACACCGTGGACCTGGAAAGTGAGGTAGATCAAAGGGAGCACCTACATACAACTAACCGATGTAATCATAAGCCTTCTAGGAGAAGCCAACTTGAGAATAAGTAGCTGCTAGACATGTAGCGATGGAGTCAAGGCAATGCTGAGCTTCGCGGCGGTTAGCCATGATGGATGGGGTCAATCGCAGATTCCGCCCACAAGGTCAGACTAGGGACAGAAACAATTACTACAGAGGCTCCCAAACATCGAGTCATCGTGTGACACGCCAAAGGAGGAGACGGACGCTTTAACGGGGAGTGCTGGAGCATGCGGGACTGATCTGAAATGGACCATGCTGCAGAATGGAGACCCAGCGGAGTGCCTTGTTACGCAGAGCGTCTTTTGATTGGGGTTGTGAAACCTGGCTTTCTAGTGTAGTCAGCCAGTTGGAGCCACGGAGTGGAAGGACTTGAAATGTCTCGCTCACCTACGTTCTCGCCATTCCTAACTCATCCCTGCAAACTCCAGTCATTTGACAACTTCAAGGGAGAATCTTGTTAGTTTCCGAGCGGCTTCTGCTCCCGACGATCTCTCGCTTTACCACAGTCTCATTGAATGGAACAAATCAAGCCTCGCGTCATGCAGACACACAACAGAGCGGTTGCCGAGATAGTTGCGAACGTACGCTCGTTCTACAACCGGAAGGAACCCTTCCGTATTTCTCACGGCTCCACCAACAGTACCCGCTCAATACTGCTCCGGCAGGGGAATGTGGTTGACATAAGCCGGCTCTCCCATGTTTTGAACGTTGACGCCCGTGCCAGAACTGCTTTGGTGGAGCCAAACGTGCCAATGGACCGTCTGGTACAGGCAACGCTGAAATATGGCCTTGTTCCACTAGTTGTCATGGAGTTTCCTGGCATTACTGTCGGAGGCGGGTATGCCGGAACTTCAGGCGAAAGTAGCTCGTTCAAACACGGCTTCTTCAATCGGACGATTAACTATGTTAACATAGTTCTTGCTAATGGGGACCTGGTGAAGGCTTCAGAGACTGAGAGACCCGACCTGTTCTTTGGTGCGGCAGGGGCAGTCGGAAGCTTAGGCATTGTTACGGCCGTAGAATTACAGCTAATTGAAGCCACCAAATATGTCGAGACAACATATCATCCTGTCACGAGTGTTTCTGAAGCCACACAAAAATTGCGGCAATTGGCAGCCAGCTCTGAATTGGACTATCTGGATGGTATACTCTTTTCACTTCATCAGGGTGTGATCATCACAGGCCGCATGACAAACGATCCTCAGACAAACCTTCCTATACGTCGCTTCAGTAGACCCGGGGACCCATGGTTTTACCTCCACGCAAAAGGCATAGCCTCCAAGACGACAGAGGCGGATGCGACGGCCGAACTGATCCCCCTTGACGAGTATCTCTTTCGGTATGATCGTGGTGGATTCTGGGTAGGACGTTCTGCGTTCAAGTACTTCTATACACCCTTCAATTGGTTTACACGCTGGTATCTCGATGACTACCTACACACTCGACCCCTGTATACGGCCCTTCACACAGGTGGCTTTTCAACCCCCTACGTTGTTCAGGACCTGGCCCTGCCGTATTCGACAGTTAACGACTTTATCGAATACACAGATAAATCGTTCGGTATCTACCCTCTCTGGCTCTGTCCATTACGCCAGGACTGTTTACAGACCTTCCATCCCCACTCGACAGAACGAGAGAAAGATGGTACGTTAAAACCCATGCTCAATGTTGGACTTTGGGGATTCGGCCCTTCCAAACGAGAACCATTCCTTAAGCTCAACCGTGAGCTAGAAGCCAAACTACAGGAGCTAGGTGGGATGAAATGGCTTTATGCGAACACCTACTACTCAGAATCAGACTTCTGGAACATATACGATCGCGAGTGGTACGAGGCTTTGCGGACAAAGTATCATGCGACCTCACTGCCAAGCGTTTACGATAAAGTACATACGAACGTTGAAGCCGAGACTAAGGCCGTTAAGGGTTCGTGGTGGTTGTGGTTCCTCACACTCTGGCCCATCAGCGGACTCTGGGGCGTGCACTCAGCGCGGCAGATGTTGCTGGCACAGAAGTCGACGCGGAAGTTGACCGAATCGGAGGATTGCATGAGGCCCGATTGACGTGGGTGATTTGGATGGCTAGGGGTACCTGGCCGCCTGCGGCAGTGATGTATTGAGTACCTTGGTCTTCAATGTGACAGCTGAAATTCGATAGTTGGAACTAAAGGGGTACAATGATTATGTATAGGCTTATGTGGGGGCATGCTTGGCTGCGGACCGTTTGTTCTACTTATCACAACCACACGTTCCAACAAAGAAAGCGAATTAGGAGATTGAAGGAATTATCATCTAGATAAGTACCGTGTTTGGACTCTGCTGTAATGTAGTTAGGGTTTGGAGAATGGTGTGAATAAAAGCCTATATTTTAGGCCATTCAATTCCTTTTTATTTTTAATATATATACATATATGGCAAAGGAGGGATGAAAGAGATTGCGCGCGTGCATCTGATACATATGACAAAACTCCAGCATCTCGGGTTTCTTTATCACGGAGGGGTGAGCATCACCAGGCTCACCCTGCTCGCCGTTTAAAGCAGCAGCAACTGGGTGATTTATTGCCAAGTACTCGATAACTACTCGACAACTATTCCACAACTTCACCATGTCGAAGACTGCAAAAATAAAAAATAAGAGTGTGTACTTCCCCCGCCGTCCTCCCTTTTAGAGGGCTTCCTGCGTTTTCTGCATGCTTTCTGCTTGGACAACCGCTATGCATCCATTCCAAACCCACTCCACTTTACCCTGTTCTATAAAACCCACAATGGAGCTAAATAGCTAACCCATCTCTAACCTCACAGCACCTTCCCTCCACTCTCGCGCCGCCAAAAGGGAATCCTCGCCGTCCCTAAATCTCGATAAATCCCTCAAACACGTAAAACCACCACTGCCTAATCCCGTCCGCCCCTCCATCGCCACAATCTACCAGGGCGCGGGTGTGACGAAAAAATCAAAAAAATCCAAGCAAATAAGCACCAAGCAGCGGAGACGACTTGCGAAAGGTATCGAGAAAGCAGAGGACGCTGAGGATAAACTGGAGAAAAAGATTGAGAGGAGCAGAGGGAAGGAGAGGGTTGTTAAGGAACGGCGGGTGAGTTGTACTAAGGCAGTTCCCGGGTGGGTAAGTCGAGCAAAATCTGACGACGAGTTCGTTCTACAGGTGGGGTGGGAGACCATGAATGGGAAAATCTCCTTGGGGAAGGATTCGACTGTACTGGCAAAAGAGGAATTACTAGCACGGTGATGGCAGATGATCATGAGACGGCCAGAGAGCATTTCCTGAACGTTTTCTTTTTCCCCGTGATTATTTTCATGAAATAGAGGATCATTCTGTCCACCGAGATACCCGCAACCCAAAAAAAACCCGTTCACCAGCGACCTTGAATTCTCCCAGTACATAGAGCTTGCAAGAGAAGTAGCCAAGACAACCAACACAAGCAAACACCACCGGATAGTAGGGTTGGCTTACTTCGTGGTATCACTGTCCCCATAACAATCTAATCCCATGGTTCGTGACATAGCCGGCAACTCTCGCTTCACCACCAACACAACATCGTAACCACAATGTACCCACCGCCCAACAGAATATCATAACCACAATGTTCCCTCACTACCGACGCCGCATATGTAGCCAATTCCTCTCCCTCCTCCGGCGGAACTACTCCACGAAACCCGAACAAATTCTTCCCCCTCATCCCCCCGCAGCAGGCATTGCGAAACTCACAAACCGGAGACTCATTGCTCTGCATGGACAAGATGCCCCAGGCTTCCTCCAGGGCGTCGTGACAAACAACGTACGGTCGGGTGATACGAGGGGTTTTTACTCGGCATTTTTGAATGCGCAGGTGTGTCCTATTCGTTCATATATATATATGATTGCGGGTCGTATGGGATATCATCAATGCGGACTAACATTTTCATTCGCCCCCTCCCAGGGCCGCGTCCTCGCCGACGTATTCATCTACCCTTCCGCTCAAAACCCACACTACCGCTCCACTTTACCCCTAACACCCGGTTCGCCCCAACCAGACGAACCCTCCTACCTCATCGAAGTGTCCTCCGACACCGCCGACTCCCTCCTCGCCCATATTCGCCGGCACAAACTCCGTGCCAAGTTCTCCGCCCGCATCCTCGACCCCACAGACTGGAGCGTTTATAGCGTCTGGAACGAAAACCAGAAATGGACGCCATTCCGCGCACTAGAGCCGGGTGACAGGGCATATCATGATATAGGATGTGTGGATGTTAGAGCGCCAGGGATGGGGAAGAGGGTTGTCGTGGGGAGGGGGGGGCTTGATGCTATTACGGACGCGGGAGTTGAGGAAACAACCCTAGAGGTACAAACCCTCCGCCGAATCCTCCATGGCGTCCCAGAAGGGCCCCTCGAGATCCTCCCCACGGTCGCCCTCCCCCAGGAAAGCAACATCGACTACATGTCTGGCATCGACTTTCGCAAAGGATGCTACGTCGGCCAAGAGCTCACAATCCGCACACACCACACCGGAATCGTGCGCAAACGTATCCTACCCATCCAGCTATATCTCTCCCCCTCTCCGCTCCCCCAGACCCTGACGTACAACCCCGAATCCAAAATCAGTATCCAGGTTCCGGAGGGCGGGATCAATATCTCGAGGGTTGATGGGCAGGGAAGGAGCAAGGGCAAGTTCTTGAGAGCGGTGGGGAATGTTGGGTTGGCTCTTTGCAGGTTGGAGAGTATGACTGATACAGTGTTGACCGGGGAAATTGGTGGGTGGAGTGCTGGGGATGAGTTCAAGGTTTTGGCTGGTGAGGGAGAGGTGAGAGTTAAGGCGTTTGTACCAAAGTGGCATTATAAGGCGCCAGCGGTTGGGAAGAGTGTGTCAGTGTAATCAAATTGGGCGGGTTTGTATAGTATTGTATGTATATATACATACGGTGGGTTGTAAAGATTATCCCCATGTAATATTAGTGGCACGGGATCTGATTGAAATAGAAAACAAAACGGCACCCCAACACCAGTTATATTACATGGACTCTCTAGTGACCATAAAACACCATTTCCCCTTTCCCTCGCTATCCATAGCCCACCTAACCAAAATAACATGAAAATTACCCTCCCCTCCCTAACACTCCCCCCCCATCATCTTCCTCCTCCTTCCGCTTAATCTCCTCCTCTAGCCGCTTCCTCTCCGCATTCTTCAGCCTTATCAGCGTGATCTCCTCTAAACTCGGCGAGCCTACGCCCTTCCCAAACGGGGAGCCCTTGGACGGCGTATTGAAGGTGCTCGTGCCGGAGGCAAATGATGTGAAGGACGGGACGCGCTTTAAACCGTTGCTATCGGTGGTGGTAGGTGTTGGGCTGGGGCCTGTGAACGAGAAGCGGTTAGGCGGTTTTGAGGCCGTCCGGGCAGGTGTTGATAGAGTAGGTGATGAAGGGAGATTCCCCGCTGCGTCTACGGGCGGCGTCCCCATCTTCGCAGCCTCTGGCTCCTTATTCCCCGCCCAACACACTGACTCAATAACCCCCCATAAATCCCCCGTCTGTTTCTTCGCGTCCTCAACCGCAGCATGCGCACCAACAATGGAGCGAAACTCCACTACGCCCGTAGCCATAAGTTTCTTCTCGCGCTTGCCGACGCGGATTTTCTTGTCTTTGAGGAGGAAGACGTTTTCGATCTTGCCGAATTTGGAGAAAAGAGTAGCAAGAGAGTCTGTTGTAAGGGTGGAGCCGATAGATCCTTCGCGGGGCCATCGTATTTTAACCGTACGGTCGATTTCCGGGACATTAGTCTCGCCGACGCTGATGCAGGCATCTGCGCTGGGCATGGTGGCCTCTGCAGGATCTGAATTCGCATCCTCTTCCTCCTCTAACTTCTCTCTCCTAAGCATCTCCTCCCGCTCTCTCCGCCTCCTTGCTCCGTCCTCCTGTAGTCTCCTAATCTCCCGCTCTAATGTTTCCTCGGGGTCCTCTTCGCCCCACTTCCTCTTCGCACCTGCAAATAACCCTTTCTCCCTCCTCTCCAAATCCTCTTTCATTCGTCTCCGTTCCCCATCAAAAAGTTCGCTCTGCCTCGCTTTCGCAGCGCGCGCATTCCGCGCATTATCGTATAGTGCTTTAACCGCCGGATCACTAAGCACATCGTATGCAATCTGCAGCAGGTGGAATGTTTCGATAGCGGAAGGGTCATCCGGGTGTTTGTCTGGGTGGTATTTGAGAGCGGTTTTGCGGTAGGCACGCCGTACTTCAGCCTGCGGCGTCTCGGGGGTGATTGAGAGGAGGGCATAGAAATCGTGAGAGGAGGTGGCGTGCGCTTTGAGGTCATCATTGGCCATAACGGCGTACGAGACTGGCCGCTGGCCAAACGCGTTGACACACACACGCACGAAGAATGGAGGTGAGGAGAGGTGGGGAGATATGATTCCGTATCGCGAGTACTTTTTATTCGGCTCGATGCTTAGAAATCACGTGAGATAATCAGTTCGGAGCAGCTACTGAGGGGGCTCTGCCTTCCCGGATAAGTGCACAAGGAAATACGTTGACCCTAGAGGAATACACAGGCATTTAGGCTCTGGTCGTGGCCTAACCCCGCCGTCTCGATGTCCTGCTTCGACTGCCGCTTCTATCACGATGCCTACTACGACTCCTTGCCTTTTTGGACCCCGCCCCACCTCCAGGAACGTACCGATCGATCTCGACATAACGCGGCCTGTCCCGCTCTTCCCGGTCTCTGCTTCTCCCTCTCCGTCTCGGCAGAAGTGGCGGAGAGGAATTCCTCCCAGATCCAGGTCGGTACGAGTCAATCTCGATTGGACTCTTCGAACGGGAGTGTATACGGCGTCGCCTGGGCGGTGTAGGAGATCTACTGTGACGAGAGACTGAACTGTTGAGGCGGCGCCGAGTTGCCGGGCTAGATCTGCTCCTTCCACGGCGGCGGAGGGGTGGGGTCCTGGATCGACTCCGTTCTGCGGAGCGATTCCGACGACGAGGTAGGGGACTTCTAGAACGCACGCGACGGCGATGCGTGATTGGACTCCTATCACCCCTCTTGACACGGGCGGGAGGGCTTCTGCTCTTGCTCCTCAGTTTTAAGGTAGAGCTGTGAGTCTCCCCTCGATCTCGCTGCTCCCGCTGTGCCTGCTTGTAAGCCTCAGCTTCGCGCTCTCGCACAGCTTGCTGTTGAGCCCTCCAGGACTCTTTGCCTGCTGCATCTGCATCGGCTTTCCGCCTCTCGCTATATCGTTGTCTTGAGGGACTCCGGCTCCTGCCATTCCGTCTACCCTTACTCCCGTCTCGGCGCCCATCTCTGTCTCGACTCCTCGCCCGACTCCTTCCTCGGTGCCGGTCATTGGCGTCGCGATCTAAATCTCGAGAGTTGCGCCTCGTAACCGCGCGGTGAGAATCCTTAGATCGCTCTCTCTTAGGGGGTTTGTCTACCCGGGTCTCTCGGTTTTTGTTTTCGTCTGGCTTTGCGACCTTGTGAGTTGAGTTTGGACGCTGGCCTTTGCGAGGTGGAGGCTCCAACGAAGCCGAGCGTTCTGGCTCAGGCCGTTGCTTTGCCTTTGCGGCGAGTTCTTGGCCTTCCTTCAGCAACAGATTTAGAGCCTCCTCATCCAAAGCTCTGTCCTCTTCGGGCGGTAGGGATATCCGTCGCTTCTCGATTTCCATCTCCATTTCCTTCACGGTATCAATTTTCCCCGCCTTCTCGTCGCCACCCCAACAACCCAGTTTCCTTTGCCTCTCTTGTTCCTTTTCAGTCTCCCTCTCTTTTTTCCTCCATTGTTCCTTCTCACGCTCTCGCTCTGCTTCTCGTTTTCTCTCTTTCTCCCTTTCCAATGCCCTCTGTTCCTCTCGCTCCCTTTCCTTCTGTCTCTCCTCTTCCCTCTGCTTTTCAAGCTCCTGTTCACGTATTCTCTCTTTCTCTCGCTCTATTTCCCGCTGCCTCTCCAATTCCCTGTCTCTAATCCTGTCCCGTTCCCTTCGCCTCTCTTCCGCTTCTCGCTCATAGTCATCTTCTGTTTTGTTTCCCTTTCTCTCTTCCCCTGCGGCTGCCTCTTCGCCGATTTCTTCCCTCCGAACGGCCCTGATAGTCGCCTCTATCTGGGTTAAGTTCTCGTTGATCAATGCATCGATTTCCGCATCAACCGTTTTGTAGATGTCAGTCCTATCGACCGCGCCTTCAATCAGGGTCGCTGCCTTTCCTCGGTCTCGTCCAAGGAGGGAGGGTTCGCGATCGATCTCTGACTCTGCTAGGTCCGTGAGCGATGAAGTAAAGGAAACTTTAGCATCCTTGACACGGAAAGATGCACGGTCAGCATAAGTACGTAGAAGTAGATAAAGCGGTTGAGCGATCACTTGAGTGCGATTAAAACGGGCCAAAAAGCGCAGGCCTATGGTAGAATACGAACACTCTCAGTAAACTTCCCCCAAAGATGCTTCCTCAGTTTATCAAATTCGCCCTTCTTCTTGAAGGTGTGCACGAGACCGTCAATGGCCGACCTCGTCGCGGTAGGAAGCGGGAGGTCGGAAGTTTTGAACTTCTTCCTCGGAGGGACGTATCCATCCTCAACAGCGCTGTTGCGCACCATGGATGGCGATGTGGTCATACGGGCGTGATACAGATTGCGCTATTGGTTCGACCCACTCGGTGGAAATGTTCGCAATTCTTAGAGTTGGTTACAGGGGACGGATTCCCAGCGATTGGACCCTCTCGCCCAGACTAGCCACCATCACGTGAGGCTAAGCTTCGTCCTGAGACATCCACAGCCCCGACCCTTTGACGGAGTACGAGTACTGTACGGACGGAGCGCACCTTCACGAGCGAAGCCAGGCCACCCGAGTCGTCAATCGGTACAGACCCTGCCAATTGCGAATTATCTGCCTCCTGCTCTCCTTCGCTGCGCAATTCAACGGGTTCGAGATGGTGCATAAGGTCCTCTTCTGGAGCGGCTTTGGTAAATGCCTCTATCCCGTCCAGTAGTTCTTTCGTCTTTCTAACCCTCACCTGCCAGGCCTCGCGGTCCGCTTCTGGCAGCTCGGTATCGAGATGCGGCCCTTCTTCAACAAAGAATCCTTGTGGGCGTATCCATTCTTCGCGGGCGTAGGGGGCAGCTTCGGTTATTGGTTGACGGGTGTGGAACAACGGCAGCTGCAGATGCTGTCGGAGCGGCGAGAAAGCTTGATAGAGAAGCGGCGGAGACGGGCGGAGAGAGAATCAAAGGGTGCAGAACAATCACATACTGGTGGGGTGGCTGCGTAAGTGGGTGCGCGCGCGGTAAACGGGGTTTCACTTGCGGTGGCTCGTGGTTTAGACATGTCTGGACTTGGTGATTTAGAGGGCCAGCCATAGGCTGTACAAATTCCAGTGAAGAACTGAATGGCTGGGACAATCAAAGACTTCAATAGCTTTAATTGACCCATTTGCCGCGTCTAGCACAAAGGACAACGCACCCATCACCCTAACACGCGTGGTAAACGACAAACCGCCGTATATCTGGCCACTGAATCCCAGCCTGTGAAAGCCCCATCATCCCTTCTACATATCGCTCTGCCATCAAGCGTGATATTGGATGCTGCCTTAAAGATGCCTCGCACCGTATTCGCTAAAGCGGCCCTTCTCAGGCTTGAAGGTCCAAAGGCGATGATTCAGAGCGGCGCTAATTCCACTTCCGATCCCATGGCAAAGACCACCATTCCCTTTTTAAAATATATCAGGCTCGGTATCATAAAATTCTTCTGGGCTCCTCTACGTCGAATTTGCTTCGGTTTTCTAAAACCACTTCTACCAGAGGACCAAGCGCAAAACGTGGAACAGCTTCCTCAGAACAGAGAGCCCCCCACTTTCGAGTCATCATCAGCTCCAATGGCAGATATCTCGACACCTGCACCGGCTGTGCCAGGTACACTAGACACTCCAGCTACTGTGCCATCAACAGACACAATAGCGGATGCCTCAGCGCCGCCAGTTGCAGAAAGGGAAATAGGAATAAAGAAGGTACAGCAGAACAAGAAAGAACCTAAGGCAAAGGACGCGAAGGAAGGCATGGGTAAACCAAAGCAGTCGCAAGGTGGAGACACGGCGAAGGAATCGGGTCTTTCTGCAAAGGCATTAAAAGAAGCCAAAAAGGCCGAGAAACAAGCACGTCGGGCGCTGGAGAAACAAACACCATCTGGCCCACCACAACAGCAGGGGCAGGGTAAGAAAGCTGAAGGAGGAAAGAGTGGAAATCAAAAAGAACAGCTTGCACCAAAGGGAGGTCATAAGAGAGCTGGGTCTATGGCTACCGAAGCGCAGAGAACAATACCCATCCGAAGCAGCAACCAGCTAGCCCCAACTGTGGTTGAACCCCCCCAAGAGCACAAACACGTATCGCTATTCCGCCACTTGGATGGAAATGCAAGAAGAACAAGCATCTCGGGTGCTGCCAGTTCAGTACATCCAGCCGTTTTAACACTTGGCCTACAGATGAGTAACTACGAAATATGTGGGAGCACTGCGAGATGCGTTGCGACGCTTCTAGCATTTAAAAGAGTAAGTGCCTGTTAGGGTTTGGACTATATAACATCACTGCGCAGCGCTGACAACGACCGATATCTCAGGTTATTGAGTCCTATACTACTCCTCCTGGTACAACGCTCACCCGACACCTAACCTTCCACCTCTCCCACCAAATAACCTTTCTCACTTCTTGCCGTCCCATATCCGTTTCTATGGGAAATGCTATTCGCTGGCTGAAGCTCCAAATCTCAGACACCGATATCGACACCCCAGAATCTGAGGCTAAGCTCGAGCTCTGTGCTGCCATTGATAATTTTATCAGGGAAAAGGTTACATTGGCTGACCAAGTGATTGCGTCGAGCGCAGGGGAAAAGATTCACGACGGCGATGTAGTCTTGACTTACGCAAAAAGCAGGATAGTTCAACAGGCTCTTGTTCATGCACATGATCGTGGGACCAAGTTTAGAGTCATTGTCATTGACTCGAGACCTCTCTTCGAGGGAAAGAACTTAGCACGAGCGTTGGCGGATCACGGCCTGGAGGTCCAATACAGCTTCACACATGCCTTAAGTTACGTTGCCAAGGACATCACTAAGGTTTTCCTAGGAGCCCACGCCATGTTGAGCAATGGTAGGCTCTATTCGAGGGTTGGAACGGCACTGGTGGCGATGACGGCAAAGGCTAGAGACATTCCGGTGATCGTTTGCTGTGAGAGTATAAAGTTCACTGAGAGAGTTAACTTGGACAGCATCGTAACAAACGAGCTTGGTAGGTCGTTCAAAACTGGTCATGATGCAAAACCGCTAATCCCCCACAACAGCACCTCCCGATGAGCTCGTCTTATCACTCGCAGACTCTCATTCAACCACTTTCTCCACCCCCGCCACAACACCCTCCCCTCTCGTCATCTCCCCGACACAATCAACCCAATCCACCTCACCCGCCCCCGCTCCCGGCCTCCCCGATTGGCGAAACCAGCCAAACCTCAACCTCCTCAATCTCATGTATGACGTAACGCCGGCCGAATATATCAAAATGGTAATCACAGAGTACGGCTCGCTCCCGCCGAGCTCCGTCCCCGTCGTCCACCGTATGAGCACAGAGAAGAACGACCGGTTTGTTTAGATTACAGTCCTAACGACCTTTTACACGCGCAAGAGTTAGAGAACTTAGACTTTTTTTTTTTTTTTTGAAAAGAAATAAGGTATAATGGCGTGCCTTTTTTTGCCTTTTTTCTCCTCCCCCCCTCTCCACAACATCGAATGGTGTATCTTTACCAGCTTTGCTCAGTTTTGCCTTTGTAAATAAAATAAAAAAAGGACAGGCCCCAAGATAAATTTTTTTTTTTTTTTTGGAGGGGGAGGGGGGGTTTTCATGCATCTTTTTTCCCTCCTTTTTTTTTTTGTTAAAGACGATTAAGGGCATGTTGTGCGCGTATTATACTCAAAAAAAAAAAAAGGAATAAAGTAAAAACCCCAGAGATAATCTCCCGTTACCATTCAACCCATCCACAGCACAATATCCCCTTCAGAGAAACACCCCCGCTCTAGCTATCCTCTATCCGCTGGTGGAATAGCGGGCGGGCGGGCGGGGGTAAGATGCTGTGTGTGTATATATGTATGTATGTATATATATACATACCTCGTTTCGGTTTATTGGTTTTTTTTTTTTTTTAAATTTTTTTATTCATTCTGTTTATCACTGTTTTTCCCTAAAATACCTCCTCTTAAAACCTTTCTTTTTTTATCTTCGCTCATTTCCCCACCTGCCCTCAATGCCCCGTTCTAACAAGGTAAATTTTGAATTTCAAAAAATTTAGAATCGATAGCAATCCATGCAAGCATTGCACTGCCCGGCTAACAAAGACGGCGGCATAGCATCCCTTTAGCTAGTGAGTCTCTAAAATCGTAATTCATCTGATTCACTACTTCCAGGTGACTCAGGAAGTCACCGTGATCCGTCCGTGTTCTACCAATTCCGCCCTTTGGATGGGATTTCCCTCCTCATCTATCTCGATGTAAGGCACTCGCCGCGTGTTCAACTTCCACCTTCCCTTCCACTGAACGAACTGCAAACCCAGCCACCAAATAACGCCGGATGTCCCAACCAACCAGCCCACCGTCGGTCCCACCCACCATGGCAGGCTGTCTTCCCGCGGCGCGCTGGGTGGGACAAAGGCTGCAAGGAGGAGGAACCCCAAGGCGGCGGTAGCCAGGACAGTGGGTAGCGGATCGAGCCACGGCTTCCAAGCCACCTTCGCCTTCCAATTTCTGCTATTTCCTCTAGCTAGCAACGAGTCTAGTTTGAGATATAAGAGGCCGCCAACCGTGAGAAGTCCCAGGACGCCGACGATGGTGAACGTGTACAGATATGTGAGGAAGCTGTACGCCTGGAGTGGCGGAAGCGATAATCCCACCACGAGGACGAGAATAACTTCGACAGCCCAGTGGAGCGCGGTTGCCGCAATGGGTGTTTGCTCGAGATGGCCATCAATGTCTGAAACGGCAGGCTGGTAAGGGCGGCTTTGGAAGTAAGAGGACAGTTGTGCAGATAGCGTATCGTTTCCAGTGGTAAAGTGCAGAGACCAGGGGAGGATGCCTTCTTTGGCGATCTCTTGCTTGACTCGAGAGGCTGTGTATGTTTGGGCCAAAAGGTTTCCGAAGATAAAGATGGCAAGGAGAGCAGCAGCGCCTCGCGCAGCCTCTGGACTCTTGTCACTCGTCTGTGGAGTCCCAGCTAACCTGTCAAAGAAGGCAATAGCCATATTCTCAGGTAGATCTTTGTTTCCATCGTATGGTGTCATACAGAGGTAGCTAACGTTGACAAGCGGGAAGAGGGCCAAGGCCGTCAGCATAGCAAAAGTCGTCGCCTTGGCGAAATGCCGGGTTGGTCGAGAGACCTCAGCTAGGACATAGAATGGCTGTTCGAATCCCGTGTAAGGGTACATTGCATAGAACAGGGCCAGAACAATATCTCCAAGTTGTCCAGAATCTCCATGGTTTTGCCAGCTAATTTTTCGACAGTTGTCGCCATGAACAGACCCATATATAATCCCCAAGAATGCTATCACGAAGACAAATAGTATCTTCAGAATGGCGAGGATATTGTTAAGCCCAATGGCAAATCTACGCGTAAAAACGTTTATGAGTGCGCAAATCGATAGGATGAACACGGCCCAACCAACAACGTAGCCTTTATTGGGGTGACAATCTCCCCGACACCCAGTGATGGCCATCATCATGAAGACACCAAATTGAATGGCATTCCCTGCTAGATTACCGAAGATTATGAAAGCGATTCCGAAGATGCAGGTCATTAGGAACTCAGGCCGCTTGTAGATATACTCGAGCTTGACGAACTTAGCCATCTCAACTGCTCAAAGCGGAGGGCGTCGTACATAGTTCTTGTCTCCACCACTCCTAGGAGCCGAAACTCGTATCCAACTACCATTCCTAAAGATAGTGTGAAGAGGAACGGTCAACGCCAGCTCCAGCCAGCATGCTACCACACAGAGTATGATGATACCGGCAAAAAACCAGAGCACCACTGCAACGCCGGAACTTCCAGCCCCATGGAGGACATTGACTGGCTGTGTAAAGATACCACTGGCTATTGTGCGATTCATTATTAGGCAAAAGACGGTAAAGGGACCAAGAAGTTGCTCCCTTGTTGGCGCGACGTCAAAACGCTTTGGAATCGTAAGTCCATCTGTTTTGTTGGGGGTCGAGTCTGAAAACACACCTGCCTCCGGGCATTGTAGTTTCGGGCTGCTCTTTGCAACTCTTCCCTCGTGAGGGATTGAAGCTGGTGCTCCTCCATATACGCTGGCTCAGCGCCAGAGCTCATCAGTCCGACCAGCGAGCTGTCTCTCCTATCTTGTCTTGGGAAGGGACCTTGACTCCTGAGGATGTTGATGGGCAGGGCTGTCTGACCAAGTTTCGGGGGTCTTCAGGCCACAACCTGGAGAGTCCATGGGTATCTTATAATAGACCCAGCATTCGCTTCTTGGTCCGGACGCATGGGAGCGTCTGCCAGCCCCGCGCACTAGCCAAGCACGGCCGGGAAAGTTGGGGATGGAGTACTATGGCAGCCGGGATAATAATGTTAGTGTGAACAGGCAAAATTGTATGTACCGCGACAACATTACTTACCCTACCCTGGTAGTACAGGGCGGCCGAGACACGGAAAAATCACTCAGCCGGACAAAAGAAATCATCAGAGGCCAATTCCCCGTAAAGTGCATTCGACAAGGCGACATGTCGAGAGAATAGCGGTCTCGCCAGCGATAGACTACTCTATTTTTCGGCTCGCGTCTGCCAAGTTCTGTCGTAGCCTTGCAAATAGATAGGTTACAAGTAGAGGCGCTCGTATTGTGCTCCAATTAGGCAGGGCAGTGCAATTAGGCCAAGGAGCAGCAGATAGTGTGTCTCTCACTTTCATCAAACGAGGTCTCTAGCAGTCTCTTCACGAAGACCCACAGCTTCTCGAAAATGTCGACGAGCTTATCTTCAAACTGGCCCGCTGAGCTTGACGCGGGAGAGCCTCCGGAGAGGTTTTTGTTGGCATCACCAGCATCCACAGCTGTCCGCCGGGAGCTTCTAGTTTATCGCGAGGATGATAGCCGCCGAACTTTGCGGATTGTAGAAGTAACTCCTTCGGACAGTGGCGCACAGCCTTCTCGAGAAACCGAACGTTTCCTTGACCTCACACAAGATGGCGTTCTTCCGCTATATACGGTAGCGAGCCAACCTCGAGTCGAATGGCGCGTGGGAGTGGTATATAGGAAAGGAAGTTCGTCGAGGGTGTATTTGCTTCGAGGAAGAGATGATGTTTTCCGACTTCAGCGACTCTTCACAGGATATAAGCCGGTCGAGTACTTCGAAAATGTGGCTTGCTCGGTCACATTCAGGAACGGGAGAATACCTGTGCTGGGTCGTGACTCCCAACATAAGGGTTCCGGAGAGATTCAACTTTGGTGGCCAGAGACGGGGCCGGGCAACGCCATATCCCCAGTGTCCTCCACATCAAGCAGATCCAGTCAGCGCGGGATTTCGATCCAGCCGACAAATCTAGAGCCTCTCCGTCCGATGAGTGCTGTGAGTATTCAGACAAACTCCAACGGGGGAAAGGATCTCCTGGTATCGGTTCCTCCCCCTCCACCACTGCTTGTAGCGTTCCTGCAAGACGATTGCGGTTATACGATACTAAAAACACGCAGTAAGTTCTACAGATGAAACTAGCTCTCCAAATCTCACTTTTGACCTCCAGTTACGAATCTCAAATGCCGGGCTTCCGAAGGCGGCCAGATTGATCTTCGGAGCAAAAACGCAGGAACCTTCCCCGCTAGCAGGCTGTCGGTGAAGAAATGCGAGCTAGACTCTTGGAACATCTGCGCTACTGGTACAAAGGCTTCAGGAATTGACAGTCTAAAGTGCACGTGCCTATCGTTAAAATTCGAGAATCTGATGAAACTAAGAGAATTTGGGGAGAACTTTAGGCGGCTCCAACAGCGCTGGGGCATATTGGACTTGGATAGGCGGGCATTTATCAACGCCTTGAATTTAGGAAGGTTGCTCCTGCCGTCCACATCAATGGTGATTGATAGGGCGCCAGATTTAGCATCTGCGTCCACGAATGCTCAGCCACCGAGAACTGATAGCTTGCCGTCATTACCCGTCCCTGAACTCGAACTACTAGGCACAGGGTTCCTTCCAGGACTCGAAATTGATGGAAGTCCGGTCGTAGGCCCGTTCGAGTTGAACGATCGAGGCAATATAGACGAAAGGCGTGACAGCACATACCGGGGATCCATCTGATGGCCCAATTTTACTTCGTGGGTACAAGGTGAATAGTGGTGCTGCGGAGATCGCGGCGCTGATCGCCCCTAACTTTACGGATCATCATGAGCCTTTCCAATCCCTAAATTACGGTACCTCATCCCACATCATCCTTAACGATAGTTCGGGGCTCCTTCCAAAATACTCAGTCCAGGATATCCCGATGCCGCCGAGACGAACTGTAAACCCTTGTGGATATCGAATGGCGAGGACGCAATACCCCCGAGTCTGTCAAACTCCCACAGTCGCACAATTGACCCACAGAGGGTAAAACTAAGGATAAATCGATGAGTGTCCTGAGCCTTTGGGCTGGTTGCTCTTTAGTTCTCCCGGCGCGAGGATCTGCGAACCATCGCACCGGAAAGCTTTCGCTGGCCTTAGTTGTGTTGGTCGGTCGGGCGGGAAGGGAACCGGCGTGATTTTACGAGAGTTTGTGGGGCGCGTACTTTTTTTTAAATTTTTTATTTCTGGCTGGAACTCGATGACTGGTATTTGGAGCGGACATGGGACAGGATGAAGTTGGTGGGATGTGCTCTCGCGAGGTCAACTCACTGTCTAAAGCAGCGCGCTAGCTAGGTGAGGCACACTCTAGCATTGCGACTAGGACTAGCCGGAGGGCGTGGCGGATGCAATTCACATAGGTGCGCTGGGCTTTGGATATTTTTTTGCCTGTCAGTCGTCATTGCTTGGTTGCGATGTGGATCACGAAGTTAGAGAAGTAGTGAGTCTCTTGGTCAGACGGGACGAGATAAGGCTTGCGATTGGCAGTCATTAGTTATTGGCTCTCGGTTTTGGGCTTAACACCTTGGCTACAATGGTTTCTACCTTTCCTTCTAAAAGTGCATCGTCAACCCCCCCCCCCCCCTCTCCAGAAAATGGCCCCTGCTGCAGTTTAAGCTACCAGACTTTTAGGAGTAGATTGTACGTTTGTGACATATACCGAGAAACTGATATCCTAACTACCTATACCCCCTTATACCTTGTTGGAGGAACGAACGTGTAGTTTAATTGTAGTCTTCTGCAGAATTAAATACATAGTAATGAGGGGTCTCCTTATAGACCTCTGCTCAAAGGAAGTCTCCTGTGGCAGCCAAGCCGCCAACAGCCAGAGCAGCATAAGGAAGATCCCCCCTATACAGGAACTATTGAAAAGAATCTTAAGTGGCGACTGAATTTAATTAAATCTATCTAATGGTGAAGCTGGGAGCGCCTTTTATAGGCAGCTAAAGGGTATCGCCACCACAGTGGCGATACTGACATATCCACGAGCGAACCACCACGAAGGTTCGCTATACCCCTAGAATCATGAACAATAACGTCTAGCATATTCTAGGCGGTGCTAGGGCCTACTCCCAACAGGAACGCTACCAGGAATGGAAGGTGCGCTATAGAACCGTAGACGGCCCCTGCTGCTGCTGCTGCCCCATACCCACAAACATGGTAGCCTGGCCATCCAATTTTTAGCTGATTCAGATGTTCCGTATACCGTTTCGACAAAGAGGAGTCTTGTGGGTATGATAGAAGCGTGGAGGAGCAACATACCCCAATTCTGAGCAACACGTGCAAATGTGTATCCGGACAACGCATCCGCGCCGATCCCAGCAATTAAGATCATTCCGCTATAAATGAGATAGCCTCTGTGAGGATCGGGGAGACAAATCGGGGCCAAAATAACCATCGCATCACAACACATCGGCGCTCCTGTTGCAACGGCAGCAACTAACAGGGCCTTCGGAGCTAGGAGTTTATTAAGTCAGTTGCTTTCGACCCTAATTTTGAATAGTTCATGGGCTCTATACTCTGCTCCAGCAACACACGGCTCAGTGCTAGCGTTGGGAAAACCGTGCTTCCAAAAGCACAAATAATTGCGACCGAGCAGATCAACAACCACGAGCTCCTCCGTGACCCTATTGATGAGAGAAAAACAATGCTTGCTAAAGCAAGCAGGATGGAAATCCCTGATAGTATTAGCCCTCCTACAAGGCCTATCAATAAGACCCTGGCTGAGATGGAGTTTTCGTTTACACGGGCGCCTGTTGCAGCGGCAGCGACACCGGCGGCGGCACCAATACTTAACAAAATAACGATGAAGGGAAAGGCAACACATAATGCAAGAGCCAGAATTTCATAAAACCTGGGTCTCCAAAGCTGGAGAGGCGGCGGTGGTGACTCTATCGGGCGATGTGCAGATGATCTATGGGACGTTGCTTCTATAATTGAATTATTAGCCCGAACATCTTCGACCATGTTTACAAACATGAATCACAAACACACCATGGATTATAGGTTCCGGCACTAGCTCGGGATGTGCAGGTCGGGTAGCGTTATCAGCCCACTCCGGTCGAAGAAGTAATCTTTGTATTTCCTCTTTAATCTCACCCGCTTGGTCAGAGAGGTAGGCCGATGGAGAGTTGAGCGCATCTCGTACGTTTGCTCCAGTCAAGCACAGCAGCTGGGCAAGGGTTTCAACATCTCGACTGTCTTTAATAATGCTTCTTATGAGCCGCCCTTCCCCATCGGGCGTATCCAGGTCTAATACAGCGTCGGTTAGTGCCTCCATAGCATACATACGTGCGAATCCCTTGCTACTATCATCTGTGCATGAGTGAAAATAGCGAGCAAGGTTTGCAAGCGTGTGAAAAGGGTCAGGAAGACGAATCGGTCGTTCTGGATTTATCAGTGCGCTAATGTCGCGGAAGAGCTCACGCAGCGGGATGAGGTATGCCAAACCCTCCGTGAATGCAACTACGTGTCCGACTACAGAGTTATTTACCATATCAACCACCCATGATCCAGAATCCCCACTTTGCAGTTCTAAGAGGGTCAGCATACGGACGTATCAGGTGAGAATTATGGTCGTACCAAAACCAGGCTTGAGTTGAACTTTCCAAACTAGGATAAACGGTCCAGGCCCAAGTCTCAGATAGGACACATTCTGGGATAGAATGCCAGGGCACACGCCACTCTTTCCAGCAACAACATGAACTGGTTTCCTATTCAGTTCCAGGTCATGCTTATTGAGATATCTTCGACTGGCCGTGTTTTTAAGACCCGCCCAGGGCACCTCACCCGCTTGGTCAACTCGTGTGCGATTCGATAGATCAGCGACAGCATTTGGAAGCCAGAGAGCTTCGTCCACAATCTCAAGAAGGCACCAATCAGAGCCCCGCTTAAAGCTTTTGCCGATATTTGACCAGAAGCTTGGGTCAACCGGTTCTATATGCTGTTGAAAGTTCAAGATCCAGGGTTCGCCTGGTATATCCTCCTGACCGTCCTTCCACTGATCCACAATCAAGGCAGGTTCAATGTTATCAACATTGTCCTTCTCGAGAGGGGTATAAACAGAGTCGTCCGCTGCGGCCTCAAGAGACACCGAATCCAATCCGTCTGGGAAATGGGCAGTCGTGATAGCATACATCTTCCCATCGACTATAAGCATGCCACCAATTGTGGAAACCCAGGATCCTGAACCAGTGTATCCTGCTTGAACCAAAGTTCCACAAAGAGTACATTGACCGTATTCAACGTGGCTTTGGTATATCTCTTCTGAGGAGCCTTTCCTTATCCTACGTTTATCATAACATATTTTGAGAGGTTCGTACTTCTGGCGGACCGACCGTCGGGAGAGAGCCCTGTGAAAAGAGGCAATCTCCGCATTGCTTATGAGGCCCTTAATGCAGATGTAGGGCAAGGGAGGGACATTCGGACCGGTCATCATAACGAGGTCGGCAACGATCCTTCGAGAGGGCAAGCCGTGAAACCATATCGCATTATTCTTTTCCCAGCATTCCAAGAACTCCTTGAGTTTACGCTGGTGACCCTCCTCAAAGGTATTATTTTCGTCAGCCATCCAATTTAGCGTAGATGTGAAATTAAATTGCTTCAGTTGTTCCCTCTTGGTTAGCTTTTCTACAACCTCAATCCCGTCAGGCTGGCGGGGGTGGGAATTCAGATTCCCTGAGAATTTTGATGCTCCGCCTGAAGACTCTTGGTTAGGTAGGCCTGCGTCTGCCGGAATCGCTTTCTTCTTCGCCAAGGGCAGAAAAATCCCCAACTCCGCCAAACCCGCCAGGGATGGGATTCCCTTCTTGATCGAATCGCGTTGTTCGCTACCAGGTTCTGTCGGGACTTCCTGCGGTGTCGGGGATGCGGGCACCGACTGTCTGGACCTTTTCCGGGAGGTTCTACTGAGGCCCATCAACATCGTCGACATGTCAGACCTAAGGATGCAAGAGGATAGCTATAGGAGGTTTTCATAGAAGTTTTATCCATTGAAGAGCCGGTGTTTTTTGAGCGCGGCGGAGACAAAAAGGGCCCAAGAAAAAGCAAAGGTCAAAACTCAGCCTTACCAACAGCTATAGGGATCACATCTCCTACACAGAGCAATTTGAGGATTCCTTTGCCCAATCCCTCAGACTTGTGCTAGCATGATGTCGCAGACTGCGGGTCCACTTTGCAAAGACTTCACCGATGTGGATGATGAGATCAGAGCAGAGGTCGCCAATGCCATCTGGGGTACAGATCCAGACGATACAGAGAGAATGCAACGACTGTCACACTACTTCGACTACTATATTGAAGAGACGACATCCACCGTTGTGCGAACCATAAAGCGATACGCCATACGATCTCCCATCAAGTCTCATGCAGAGCTCCTGGATTTCGTTCGACTCCTCAAACAGCACCCTGGCAAATCGCGGAGGGACCTTAAGCTGATTTGGCCTACCGTTGCTGCCGATGCCCAGGCATCGGCTCTGGATCTGGATGCAGCTCTCGACCTAACTGTGAGAGTGATGTTTATGGCTAGTTGCCGGTCATCAACTGCCTACAACATCATCACCACCAACCTAGTTTTTCGGCCAATATGGGGGGAGACAGAGTCTCTTGAAGGGTTAGTGGAGAGGGTTCTACCCCGATATGAGATCGACCAGCCAGGGAAATCTGATATGATCAAACCACAAAAGCTCAATGCACGATATCTCTATGACTATACCAAAGTGCGTATAGAATGGACAAACAATCTGCCAGATCACCTCTTTTTGCAGGTGACCGACGAATGGATATCCCTGCGAGTCTTCTCACATGTAGGGTTCTTAGAAACATGTTCTCGAGTTCTAGCAGGGTGCGATATAGGAATATCAACAATCGAGAGCCTGTCTTTGTAAGAGCTTTATAGCAGATTCTCGCATTTGGCGAAGTTAACTTCCTCCTAGGGGTTGCCTTCCTCCAGATATCATCAGTGAGACACTTCAGACGCTCCACCTGCTCTTCCCTGAGGACGATAAAAAGTCTCGTGCTCTCCTCGCTAGAGAGATACAAGATAAAGATCTAGATCGGCGGCTGTCTGGTCCATTCCAGCTATCTCACGGTTTCCACCAAACGCCTAGAGACGTATTACTACCAGAAGACATCCAGAGTCTATTCATAAGATACCCTTACTGGGGAGAACGGCTGTACAGGATTTTAAAAGAAGTTGAAGATCCTACACCCATGACATGGGCTGAGAAGTGGACTGATAGTAGGAAATCCCCTAGGTTTACATATTGGGTAGGTTTTATTGCATTGTGTTTTGCCCTCTTTTTTGGAATTGTGGCTTCAGTGCTTGGTGCTATTCAAGTTTGGATATCCTATTGCGCTTGGCAAGGAGCGTCTACTGGATTTGCCTGTGGGAAACATGGGAGCACTCAGATGTCAGCAGCATCTCCTACAATGGCATGAACTATCGAGAATTAAGAGAAACTTTCTTGAAAGGCACGAGGTGCATTACTTAGTCCACTAGCCTATTTGCAGAAAATCAGGGAATAGTGGCATCATGACAGTTATCCCGGGTCAATCCCATAGGTGCAATGCAGAATATTTCCAGGTATTCAATTAACGACATCGAACCCGAGGAGTCGAATTCGACTACCTTGGAGTGTTGATACTGAGAGACACTGTCTATTCTGGTAGCTTTACAGACCAATCTCTTATGAAGGAAAGGCCATCACATCTAAATTTTTTAACTATCAATGCAAACCAATTTTCACTTGTTACCCCACCAATAACTGACAACCTCCTCTCGCCACTGAACATCAATTCATAAAAGACTTGAAGCGTTATAACTTTTTTTTTTCTCTTGTGATTCGACTATAGACCTGGGTTCGAGTTCTACAGGATTTTTTTTATATTAGCTAGTAGAGGGTAGCTTGGATCCTACATGTTTTTTAAGTATTTGGTATGTAATATACCTTTCCGAAAAATAAATTAAAAAAAATAAAATCTGTTTCTACTCTGGCATTGACTCACCTCCTCCGAAAATAGCTCTCACAAGACTCTTGGAAACAGATCGGAGTAGAGTCGGTTTTTGAGGCGATTTTTTAGAGGGACTACTTGCTCCCATTCTACCCACCGGCTCCGATACCCTTCACAACACCAACCATACCATCTGCAGACGAAATCCCTTTGAGTAGGGCACCGCTCTCATTCGACGCGGGACACGGAGCCTTATTCATCCTATCTAATCGGTGAGTGGTATAACTGCAATTAGTGGCGTCTAATCTGACCTATCGGCGCGCCAGGGAGGATTCCCGTTGATTGCAGTGAGGCTGAAGATGCCTCCGCCAAAACTCGCGCCACGGACCCGCAAAGGTCCTCGGGGAATCAACACCGCGCAGCCAAGCATGCTCCGGCAGCATACATACCATAGTACACAGGAACCGGGTTTCGCGCGATTTACGTTGGATCACGTCCGATAATCATCCTCCGCCGAAACATCATTGCAAGCCATGTCTTATTGCAGTCGTCTGGCAAGGCTGGCTTTCAGCCTTGTCGTTCTACTTATCGTTCTACTTTCTCGTCCCTCGATGGCTGCGTTGGCCACCATGAATAAGACTATAACGGTTCCTCTGGGAACGAGTGATCACGGCGATCCGCGTCTCCTATGTGTGCCGACGAAATGGACCGATATCGCCGTCTTCTTTCTTGGAAATTACGTTTCCCATGTCGCTACAGTAAGGTTTCTGCCAGGGGAGCCAGCTATCCCAGCATTCATACGTCTGCTTACGGCCCTCTTGTTCCCAAATTCTGGGCTTTTGAGAGGACTCGACGTCATAAAACAGCGCGCTATATTTGGCAGGACGTCCATCGAATCGGCTGCTAGAGCAGGTGCACTCTGCACGGTAGTTCGGAGACGCGAAAGTCGATCGCTCATACCACAACCTGTATTTCTACCTTCGGAGCATGCTTTTAGCTTCTCGGGCCGCAAAGTTCACGGCATTTGCTGCCTACCTGAGGGATACGGACTGGCCATACTCGATCCAAATGTTGTTGTCACTGGCATCAGCGGGATAGAAATGCCCATGCGGCCGCACGGCGACTTGCCATGGTGGCGTAGAATCTGGGCAAACATATTGCATCCGACTCCAACCCCCGATGCAGGTGTGATTGTCTCGAACGAGATATCCTCATCTTACAGCTTTGTAAGGGGCATGTTCGCAGTTTTGCAAACCCTCTTCGCGTCGGCCACTCTGTATCGCACGAGAGGAGATCAACTTCAACGCTATGGGTATGCTGCGTTCGGTCTCACTGTTACACCCTACCTGGTCATGTCAGTAGTAAACCTAATTGGAACAATCCTTACACCCGACTATCCGATGGTATATCTTGTTGAGTCAGAAGCCATGTCCGAGGCACTTCACCGTGACGGAGCTCGCTTTGAGGGCATGGTTGGCCGGATCCGGGAAGAAAATTTGGCAGGTGAAGCGGATTCAATTGGGTCTTCTACGTTCAGAGCCCTTCCAGATAATGGAAAAATGTTCTTGGATTTTCTTGTTGGCTATGGACTTGGTTCGATTTCGTTAGCGATTATAGGAGGGATATCCGGTTTTAGAGCGGGCCAAAGCACAAAACCGGAGCGCGTGTGGACCATGATGTGGCTGGTCTTTGGAATTACAGTCGGAACAGTCGTACAGAATCCTCAATTTTTTTCGTTTTCTAGGGCTGCTAGTCTACCTGTGATTATAATTTATTGTGCGCCAGCTATTGGAGGATTTGTCGTTGTTGGTAAGATGCTGCAGAGCTATGGCAGCTGCATCAGGATATATTGAGCTTCTGTTTGCATATATATATATATATATATACACCCAGTTTTGTATTTATCATTTTTTGAGATAAAAAGTTAAATTGTCGTTGCAGTGTGCCGTTACAGGCCCATGTTTTTTTTTATAGCAGTATCATAGTATAGTATAGTGTCTAACATTTTTTTTTTTTTAATTTCATTTTCCCCCCCTCTAGTTCTTTTCCAAGACTCAAAACATTTCATTTGTATTCATTCATTTTTTTTTTTTCGATAACTATTTATTTATTTATTTATTTCGGGAGCCCGCTGCCATTTTGCGAGAGAGAAACTCCTTTTTTTTTTTTTTTTTTTTTTTTTTTTTCCCGTCAACGTCATCATCACCACCACCACTCGCTTTTTATTTCTCATGCTTGGATACATATACATATATTTATTTATTTATTTGCCTGTATTTGGGGGGGAGACTGTAGATTTTATTTTACTTTTTTATTTTTATTTTTTATTCTTTCCCGTGGAGGGATTAATTAATTAATAAACGCACTTCTCTCTTTTTCTTTTTTTTTTTTTTTTTTGCTGTGGAGCGGCTGATCTCAGCGGCTTACAGGGTGTGTTAGTTTAGCTGATGATGATGATGGCTCCTACTATTATTATTACCGTATCTCTGATAGCTAGTTAGTTGGTAATAAATTAGACTTTACCCAAGAGACCGCCTTTTTTATTTTTATTTTTTATTTATTTATTTATTTAATGCGAATCTAATTTAATGGCATTTGTATATCCCGCTATGTGTCGGTAAAGGGGTCTCCATAGCTGCTGCTGCTGCTGCACCTGCCTCAGTTTCCTAATATCCCGCCTGCTCCCATAGGACACCCCGCCGTTCCCTGCCGTTGTGTTTCTCTATAGACAGACTCTTCCACTCGGTATCGCCATGTCGGGTGTTTGATACAGTAGTACGTGCACTACTGAGTGTGCCTTGCCGTGTCCCAGCCCGGTCTGGACGAAATCAACCGCAGATTCCATTCCCGAGTGACAAGCTCTGTCAAATGTGACGGCGAGGATATTACCAAGTCTGGTGCAGCGCTAAACGCTTGGCAGGGTTTTCGATATGTATTCGTGTGCCGCTATACCGTATTCGAAGATGGGTGTCGTCCTGATCCTTAGGAGACAACTTGGCGTATGGCGTTGGGTTGTCAGTTCGGTTTTTCGCTATTATAGCCAGCCACCCTTCTAGATTGGTTGACATTCAACACTGACGACTCTCTCTCGTACGCGCTCAACGGCACCGCTTTAGCTAGCTATGATATCCACCCCATGGCAACATAACTTCTCTAACATAGGGTATCGATTATGGAACATGAATGCCCTTAGGCATGCTTTCTAGCAACATGCTGGTAAAACCTGTCAAAAGTGGTAAACTCTACTCCAGCTTTTGAGCATCCGTTAATGAAGCACCGAGTATGAGAAAATGCATCTGCATGTGCTACAGCAGATTGACTACATATATTATGCTGTGGGCAGTATATCGGAAAACCCCTGATATGATCACGGTGATCTGACCTGGTGTCGAAGGTAATACTGCAGGAGGAGCAACGGAATTCTCGAGAGCCAACCATGTGACAGGTCAGAGCAATCCACATGATTTTGATAGATGCAGAGTCTCTTTTGCTTGGAATAATATCGAAGATAAAATGGTCGCACTCATCAAAGCTCGTTGAATATTTATCGCACGTGAGACATCGTATCAATTCCGGCCACGAGGGGTCCTCGCCATATATAGCCTTGCCAGAGCCAGGAATACCGAATGAGAGGACCCTGAACCTGTGCTGGCTTTTATGTTCAGGGTTCTTGTCGAAGCATTGTTCGCACAAACATGAGTTATAGCGGTACTCCGCAAAACAATCGAAGCATGACATAGCAGAGTCTCCGTAGGCAAAAGCTAAATCGCCACTAAGCACTAGTACTAAATGACTGTAGAATAGGTAAAACTTGCCGCGATGGCATTGTTGACAATGCTGCCCACAGAAACCGGCGTCCCCACAGGGGCAACGATCTGGTGCCGGTACTGTCTTTTGTGAAATGTACCACGAAGGTATTATGAGACGCATCGTCCTGTGGGCACTGTCATGCCCTACAAGTTGGGAGGCTCTGTAGTTCGCAATTGCTTCCCATATTTCCGACCAGAGACAATCAGAGCAGATTGCGAAGTTGCAATCACAACACTCGAACCTGCTTTTTGTATTTTTGAGGCATATTTTGCAGTCTTTTGAAGTCGTGAATGTCATAGAAGGTGCTTCCCAAACCGCAAAGGAAAATTTCGTAAGGAAATTTATGTGAGACCTGGGATGTCGATCGTAGCATCTCTCGCAAAAATATGTGAAGCATTGGCGACAGGTAAACAGCTTTTCATCAAATAGAATTCCTTTCTATGATGTCAATGGCGGTCTAATGGTTTGAAAAAGCGGGGATATCATACCCTGCTTACAGTATCCGCACAAACTCGCGAAGGGTTTCATTTGAAGCTGTGAAAGGCTGGACGCAATGTCTGTTACTTGACAACAAAGTAAGAAACCAAAATCGCCGATCTGGAACCTGAGAAATAGGGGGCACTCCAGTAATTTTACCTTCGACTTCCACTTGTCCCAAGTTGCAAGAGGCACTAATGGAATTTTTCAACCCATCCTGACAATCCTTCATCTTTGCCATTGTCTCCCCTTTTCTGAGATATGTTTGCGTCGCCGTTGCTATGGCAGCCTTCTCCTTCCACTCTTCCAACCCCACCTGACCGAGACCGTGGTAGACATTGAAACGGAAAAGCCTTTTCTCATCCATCATATTTGCGTGATCATGGAAGAAACGCTCGTTCGTCTTCTCCGTTTCCGCGAGTATCTCCTTCATTCTCTTGACAATGTTGAAGATATTTCCCTCAAAAGCGCCGCCAGGGACACTCCCGGTGCCTATGCTCAGAATTGAATATTGCTTGTCTGGCCAGAGGTGTTGTGCCTCGTGATGAACTACATGTATCGGATTGTTGTAGACGATAGCGCCATCAACGAATTTCTGGCCGTACCGACCTATCTGCACAGAGTCGAAGAAGGTGGTTGCAGCAGAAGTGGCACGAGCAGCCTCCCAGATCTTGCATTCGTCAAACAGCTCCTCCGGCAAGGACGTCTCGTAAGATCGAAGGATTGCAAGTTCGCTATCCTCCCCGTGAGCAGCACAGACGAATCTGGAACGACGGTTAGCATTAGGTATCCTGACTAGAGTTTCTAGATGACTTGGACCACGAACACTTTGCACCGAGAGTCCAGATCTTGCAACAGGGCGTCCTGGGGAATTCCGACAGCCGTCATACTCTTTTTGACAGCATCCTCCAGAGTTTTAGCATCAAATCTCCCATTGGCTTGCAGGAAGTCCACCCCTTGTCCCACTAGATTAACCGCGTGCCTTCGGGGTGTGAAGATTTTTTCAGACAACTCCAGATATGCGTCTTCACAGGCATCGAGTGACATTCGGAGTCGCCCAAGCATGATTGCAATTAATCTTTATAGGGTCGTCAGCCGGCTCTACTTTATGCCAGATTATGGAAGGCCTACCCGCCTGTGCTAGTACCACCGATGAGGTCAAATACTTCCCAGGGTTCCAGCTTTTTCTGGCGTCCTCTATTCACGTTTCGCATGATATGCTGAAGTATCATGATTGATGATAGGCCGCGAACGCCTCCGCCATCTATTATTCGTCTTGTTAGTTAATATCTCTATCTAGTAATCGAGGAATTGTCCGAGATCCTTAGGGGAAGACTCCTAGACGTGCCACCACTATGTGGAGGAGAGGCTCCCGTCGAGACTTGAGAAAAATTGGGCTTGACTATCTACAACGAATGCAACTTCAATTAAACCCATTGAAGGCACGTACCGAGAGAGAGGAGTATGGCGGGTCTCGTCTCGCCAGAACTTGATTGCGCGGTGGAGCTAAGATGTGCAGACGCCATCCTAGGCTGTCAAATCTACGCAGTCGGTCGTAGTTCGAAGCTTTTACAACCAAGTAAAAATCTGAGGTTGTACTGATAATCTAGAAGGCTGTCGCCCGAGGAGTCTCCCCCAGTTTGCTCGAGGGGAGAACCGAGGCTGAGAAACATCCTAAATCGGGCTATGCATTGTGGAGGAAAAAGCAAAAACTGCTGATATTCTCCCGGTCGGCCTGAGAAGCTAATGATTAGACAGAACGGTCTAAGCAGGATCGAAATTGGTAGCGGAAACATACAGATGTTTTATCATCCATCAGCTGTGGGGAATTTGAAGCTCTGGCGGTGGGCTTCCTCATTGTGGGCTGTCCAGAGTAATTGAGCCTTCATGAGGTATTAGGTCGTTGATGATTATTCTCTATTCTCTCCAACTCCAGCCGAGATCGAGGGTGAGAAATTCAAGCTTTCACGTAGTGTTGCACATTCAATTCGCTCCAGCTTCTTGGCCGTGACCTCTCTACCCAAGTCTCGTACAATATACCTTTCACTAGTTCCGCCACCTTTTTCTTGGCAAACTTACTTAGTACTCCGTGGATGTACTTGTACGAGTACATACTTACATATATTGTACAAGTATAGGATGTGGGTACAGGTACTTACCATAGTACATATGTTAAAACTTTGTGCTAGCGCGAGCGGAGCGGGCCGTCACCCGATCCGTAGTTGTTCCCCAGTCTGCAGAGCGGCTGCTAAATTGCCGCGTACTACTGCGCAAACCTCCTCTTTGGTAACCTCGGATGCTCAACTCTCCCAGCCGTTATGAAGCACCGAATTCCCTACAAGGGACCCGACTGCCTATCAGCAGCGTCAGGTATTGTCCCGCGGAAGATGAGGAGGCAGCTCTGCGCTTCTGGCATTGTCCTTGTCCCAACATAGTCGAAGTCATGCAGCAATAAACGGAGTCCGTGAGAAAGCATCCAGACTTGGCTCGGTCCCCAAAATAGGCAGGATCGGTGCTAGCTCTCTGAGATAGACCGGAACATACCCACACCGAATAAGCCGTCTCGATCACAGGTTGCCTCTGCTCGTGTACAAGTACAAGCACAAGAGGCTGCTAGTTGAAAGCCACGAGAATCTGGACTTCCTTCTCTACCACATTTTCGAGCCAGGTAAATTGGTGGCGTGTTTAGCGTTAGCAACCTCTTATGCCTGTATGTACACGAGTAGCAACGGCCGTAGCATATTTGCATATATAGAGTCCGATAGGGCCCACATAGGCCCATTGGTCAAAGCCATCTTTGTACGTACATACTTCTAGCTTTGCAACTTGCAGTCATCAATTGAATTTAACCGTCGCCACACAGCCAAACTCTTCTACCTCTTCCCTCTTACCTCTGGCCCAGCTGCTAGTAACCGCCACCTCCTACCTTTCATCCATATCTGCACGTTGTCTCCACAACCTGTCAACTTTTGTCATAAAAATTCCACAATGGGGGCCGCTATGTCAGTGATTCGTGATCAGATTGGGAAGATGGATGATGCAAAAGGTAAAGAAAATGAAGTTAGAGAAGCACTGGAGAATATGCGTCAGACGGCTCAAGACCTGCTCGATGCATTCAATGAACGTATCAGGTAGGACAAGCCATTGATTCCTCGGTAGAACGGTAGTGACTCCATGGACCCTAGGAATCGCGATCATGACACCCATCTGATCCCCATATCAAAGATTTTGAACCACTTCGAGTACATCCAATGTACAACCTCAAACACAGACAACATTGGTCCAGCCATCAAAGAGGCGGTCAAAGATTTCTCCAATGGCCCAGTTGCGGACGGCATTGCCAACCTTGCTGCAAGTGTCATTGGAAAACTCCTCGGAGAGACGGCTGGCTCGCGCCAGCTCCAGCAGCGATAGTGAGGGCGCATCCAGTGACTTCGAAGCCCGTATCGCAGCTAACTCACAACACAGCGCTATCTCTATCGATCCTCTTGGCGGCATTTCGCGGCTCGACACACTCTTCTTCGTCTACAACTTCAGTAGCGAAGGTCTCCAGAAGACGGCCAAGTCTGTGGTGGCATGCTGCGTCGTCAAGTCCTCCGCCGACATCAAGGAAGTTGACGATAACACCCTGCGTGTTCTGGTTAACCAGTGCTTTGAGACGTCTGATCTAAGCCTTAGAAAAGCCATCTATCTCGAGCTTCGTGAAGCTCTGTTCAACAGCAAGGACCCGCAATATATTGCTGCTCTACGCCAGGCACAACAAGAAAATCAGGAAAAACTGAAGGAATGGGCGGTAGCAAAGCGGATCGCTGCGTAGTCGTTAGTGACATATTTGGATGTGCATGTACGTTTTAGAGAGGTCGTCGGGGTCCCTTTCGGAATATCATACTTTCATCTCGCTGAGGAGAGACATTCAGTACGTGCGTATACCTTTTGTAAGCCGATGAATTTTCTATAGTCTTTGTTTGAGACGCAAGGTATTATAGAGATAATTTCTTATGCGTGCGGGGAGTAATTAACTAGTTAGCATTTGTTAGTCATTTGCGTTATCCATTATTGAGCATCTCTCTACTCACCATCGGACCCAGTGTAGTCCGGAGTATAGAGCCGACTTCGCAGAGGGGCCTAATTATGAAATGAAAGTTATGAACGGCTTAAAGCAGCAGCAGATTGCATCCCTTTCTCGCGCAGTGCCAAATGACGAGCCGCAAACTGCCAACCGGAAAATCTATAATGCTCCACTGGTGCCAGCATTAGCCAACTGCGGCGTTCTGTGCCGAACGTATTCAGTCTCCGGGACTGAAGATCTGCCATGCAGTCTTCTATCTCCCAGTCTCTAGTCTCGCAGCATAGGATACCTCTCCTTGATGAGGCAAGGAAGACGGCAGCTCATTTTAGCTACGCAGATGATGATGTGCGAAAATGCGCTGCAGAGTTCATACGGGAGATGAGTACGTTCGAACCTTCTTGGTCCAGAACTCGAACGGCTTTTGACATCTCGTCATAGACAAAGGGTTACGTGAAAGGACACCTGCTATGTGCCAGATTCCTACGTATATTACGCGTGCAGCGTCTGGTACTGAGAAGGCTAGTATATCAGAAGAGGCAGGTGACTGCGCTACTAATTATTTCAGGGCATTTCTCTAGCGGTAGACCTTGGTGGCACTAACCTCCGTATCTGCTCCGTGGACCTACATGGAGACAATACCCTTAGTGTCCTACAGTCAGGAATAGCCATCCCACCCGAGCTCATGACAACCAAGCAAGCCACGGAACTCTTTTCTTTCATTGCAAAGCAGATCGAAACCTTTCTCAAAACCTACCACAACTGCTGCTTCAACATACCCGAAGACCGCGAGGAACTGCATATCTTTAGCCTTGGGTTTGCCTTCTCCTTCCCTGCTTACCAAAGTAGAATAAATTCAGGGATATTGTTACGCTGGACTAAGCGGTTTGATATCCCAGACGCTGTGGGACAGGATGTCTGCAAACTCCTTCAGGATGAAATTGACCTTCTTCACCTTCCGGTCAAGGTTACAGCTCTTGTGAATGACGCAGCGGGGACCATTATGTCTCGTGCCTACAGCTTACCCGTTTCCAATGTGCGCACTTCGATAGGCGCTATCTTTGGCACTGGAACGAATTGTGTATACCTCGAGAAGCTTTCAAAGATCACCAAGCCGCTCGAAGGACAATACGACGAGTCTACGGGCGAAATGTTTATCAGCATCGAGTGGGGTTCTTTCGACAACCATCTCACAGTCCTCCCAAAGACGTCTTACGACGCCGAACTCGATGAGGTTAGCGTGAACCCTGGAAACCAAATGTTCGAGAAACGGGTCTCGGGACTTTTTCTCGGTGAGCTTCTCAGAATCGCTCTCTTGGAAATGCACAAAGACATCGAAATCGGACTCTTTCATAATTCTAGCAGTGCTGCAGCAGTCGATGATGAATCACCCTTGCATAGGCGATGGGCAGTGGACTCATCAATCCTTTCCATTGCAGAAGCAGATAATTCGGATGGCTTGGCGACTTTAAGGCAAAAAATTGAAGAGTCCCTCGGCATCCCAGCCACAAGAATATGTGTCGAAGACGCTCAAGCGGTCAAGGTGATCGCCCATGCAGTAGGGAAGCGTGCTGCAAGGTTAGCCGGCATGGCCATTGGAGCCGTTGTTCTCCAGAGCCAACGTCTAGCCGATCCTGTGGGCCCACCGGCTGAAGGCACAGGGGCCCTAAGTTCAATAAAGGACCTAAGCGGGGGTGAACTTGGTACAGACGCTAGTCACGAAGACATCAACACTAATGTAGCCACAGCAACAAAACTAGTGAGCACCACTACTCTACAAGACAGCCCCTCAGGCCCTCTTCCACACGAGCGCGGCATCGTCGATATTGGCGTTGACGGCAGCGTGATTGAGCTTTACCCTGGGTTTGAGACGTACATGCGTGAGGCGCTGAGGGCTATAGAAGGAATCGGGAAGGCGGGTGAGGAGAGGATTAGGATTGGAATTGCAAAGGATGGGAGTAGTGTTGGTGCGGCGATTATCGCGCATCTTGCGGCGGAGGGTACTTGAATTAGTATATCAAGGCGAAGGCCCAAAAAATTAGGATTCCCCGCGGAGGATTACGGGGTCCGGAGCATGGACAGACAAGAAGGATAGACTACACTCATAGAAAGGGTATATAGAGCTACTGTACGGAGTACTCTACTCTGTACCTCGTAGTAAATGCCTGCAGCCACTCAGCCGCAAATGCCATTACGGCGGCGTGGACAAACCAGATTGGAAGTGGTTCTGAATTCACTTCCGCAGTTCTAGCCATTGCAAGCTGCAGCAAATCATCACGTACTGTAAATGCTATACGTCGTGGCATCCAGACGCCTGCGGGCGAGCAGTAATAGCGCCCACGCCGTACAATAGTACAGAGTCGCAAAGAAGAAGATATCGGGCGTCTCTTCTCTTCCGTCCCGAGACGGCTCAAAAACGAACTCACTCTGAGCTCCTGCCCAATCAGGAAGCGTCATCCTCCACCCTCTCAACGATATCCACATCAAACAGCAAAACCGACCAAGCAGATCGCGGGCGCTCGCACCGTCTACAGCACATGTAAGCTTCGCTGAATGATCTATATCACGTCCACGCCCCACACAAATATTCTCGATGCATAATCATGAGCTACCGGGACCGCCAACCGTTTTTATCCTTCGATCCTCCACTATTCCGGGCAACTTCTTACGTCGATGATATTACGCTGAAGCCCTCGTCGACTACTGCGCTGGCCTATGTTGCTCTTTCGGCGGCTCTAGCATATTACGCTTTGTCCTATATGCGGATTCTACCTCCAGCTCTGGGTGTAATGTGGTATTTTTTAGTGCACATCATGCCTTCAAAAATCATCTTCCTTCTCGATTCGTTCTTCTCCGGCCCACGAGATGTTCAGCCCGGCGATGCAACCAAGTCAGCAAAACACGCGGCCAAGGACCAGGCACTACGGAGGCTGTTGGGCCTCGATGGGGCCGGCATCCTTGCAAAGCTGAATCTAGCTCGAGGTGGCGCTGGATTCAATGTGGCGGCGAACAGCAGCCACGAAGGCGCACCGCCTGGACTAGGGAACTGGGATAACTCCTGTTACCAGAATAGCGTCATACAGGTTCGTATAAGTTCCTATTCTCGCTTCAGACAATAACAGAGACGTTCTAATAAGCTAATCGGGTTGATCATAGGCTCTGGCTTCTCTACGACCGCTCTCCGATTATCTGGCGGCGACGTTATCCGATCCCAATATCAATTGGAAATCGCTCAGATCTAAGCGCATGACGACGGATGCCCTCCTGGATACTATAATGAGGTTGAATGATCCATTGAACGAAGGCTGCCGGCTTTGGACACCAGCAGAGCTCAAGTCCATGCGTGGTTGGCAGCAGCAGGATGCACAAGAATATCTCTCAAAAGTTTTGGATGAAATTGACGGGGAACTTTTACGTGCTGTGAAGGCTAGTCAATTGGGCCAGAGGGTTGCGTCCCGTGAAACCTTGTACCTGAAGCTAGGAAACCCACTGCCCTCGCAGAATCAAAACGACGAGGAGAGAGATACGTCGGGCGACTCCGAGATCTCTGGGGTTACCTTACGTTCGGTATATATGGCGAGAGACTCAACTATCACTCCGTTGTCGTTAATACCACATCGTAACCCAGTTGAAGGCCTCGTTGCCCAGCGAGTTGGGTGCCTTCGGTGCGGTTTCTCAGAAGGCCTCTCCCTAATTCCGTTTAACTGCATCACGGTGCCTCTTGGAAGTGATTGGCTCTATGATTTGCGAGATTGCCTCGACGAGTATACCTCTTTAGAGATGATTGAAGGAGTCGAGTGCGCAAACTGCACCCTCCTTAAGAGCAAGGCACAACTAGAACAACTCCTCAACCAACTCCCAACTCCTGAAGCATCCTCCGACAGCAGCGAGACATGCACTGAAGATCAGCCGTCAAGAGATAGACCCACTAATCCGAGTTCCAGTCTACCAGACCAACTGCGCAATTCGACGCTCCGCCGGCTTGAAGCCGTAACTACTGCGCTTGAAGACGAGGATTTTTCCGAAGGTACCCTGAGAAACACTTGCAAAATTCCCCCTAGAAACCGTGTCAGTACTACGAAGACTCGACAAGCGGTTATTGCTCGCGCGCCAAAGTGTCTCATAGTCCATATCAACCGCAGCGTATTCGACGAACTCAGTGGCATGCAGAGGAAAAATTACGCCAAGGTTCAGTTCCAGCAAACCTTAGACCTTGGTTACTGGTGTCTTGGATCATGCCTTGCTGAAGGAGATAATAGAGAGGCAATCGAAGAATGGGAGATGGGACCTGGAAAGTCAATGCTTCGCGGCAACATTTCCTCGGTTCTAGATGAGATGGGCCCACTCTATGATCTCCGTGCTGTGGTCACTCATTACGGTCGTCATGAGAATGGCCACTACATCTGCTACCGAAAACTCACTTATCCCCCCGTCCCAGGGGAAGGGGATAGCTCGCATAGCGAGGAGGTGGTAATGAAGCCTGTTGAACGTTGGTGGCGTATTAGTGATGACGACGTAGTGCTGGTGAGCGAAGAGTATGTGCTCGAACAGGGTGGGGCATTTATGCTCTTTTACGAACGGGTCGAGATGGGAAGCACCAATTCGAGTAATGAATCATTGCTACTACCATCCCAGGAGGAGTCCAACGAGCCGGATGAAGCTGCAAAGGATACCATTACAGTTTCTCATTCCCCCTCAGATAATCCACCTTGCGACAACAGTGCAGCCGAATGCCCTCCACTTTCTAATGACGAGGTGAAGAACAGCCCTGAGTTATCTGAGATTGATAGCACTTCAGATGACGGTACGGTATCCTTGTTCAGCTCCAATAGCCCAGAAAGCGCCACGACAAGCAATACCGATGAGCATATTAACGACCTATCGATCCACTCGACACCATATTCAAATGGGATGTTAAGTCGTGACCTCGAGTCGACGAAGTTTCCGCTGGTGTCGGAACAAGAGGCTGAACAACAACTTACTACGGGGGCTGAGGAATCGTTAGAGGAAGCGTAGAAAAATAGGGGTTAAGCATTTGAGTGCGATTCTCAGATCGTTACTGTAACGAATGGAACGGACACATATAGGATCGATTTGCATCACGGACAAGCATTGGTGTTTTTACTTTTTTCTGCTAGGGCATACTGAGAAAACTACACATAAAAGCGGGGAGGAGCCCTCACGGATAGGGGGTATTTATTTTCGATTCAGTGGCCACACACCACCCAGAGACCAAAGTGAACTCCAATAAAAGGCGTTTTTTTTTCTATTCATTCATCAGGCATGTATAAGGTTTTTTCACTAATGGGATCTCTTTTTTTTTTTGTTCCTTCCCTGTCTTGATACACGAGATGAGGGACTTTGCTACCCGATAAAGGGGGGGCAAACGAATGTATTATCCTTTCTTTTCCCCCCCCCCTGGCCCAAAGGGGAACCCAACGGATGGTAATATGATAAATAAGTAAATAGGTTGATAATAAAAAAAAAAGACTGCTTTACATGGTACATGGTTCACGGTATTGGTCTTCTAGAGGAATAGTACACACACGCAAACAAGGAGGCGCACCATCAATGCTTCCCCAACAGTATCTTATCCCTAACCTTACCACTCAGACCCGACCCCTTCTTTGCCTCTTCATTCCCATCCGCATTCCCATTCACATTCCCATTCGTATTCCCGCCCGCATTTCCATCCGCATGATGACGATGAGGATGCACCATACCCTTGATCTTCCCGCCCAACCCCAGGGCCTTTTTCGCGGCTAGCGGATCGGCGGGGTGGTGGTGGTGGTTGTCGTCGTTTTTGGAGCCCCGTGGTCCTTGGTTAGCGCTGGCTATTTCGAGGAGGCCTGTGGGGGGGTGTTTTTACTAAACGGTTTTTTTTTTTTGGGTTGTGTGTGTGTGTGTGTGTGTGTGTGTGTGTGGGTATTGGGGGAGGGAGAGGAGGGAGAGAGGGGTTAGGGGGACGTACGGTCGGCTTCGCGGCCGGCGCCGGGCCGCGTGGCGTCAAAGTCTCCGCCGTCGGCGGCCATGCCGGTGGAGCGGATGTATTTTCCGCCGGTGCCTCGAGGGGTGGATGTATGTGCGGCTTCTTTGGGAGATGGTTGGGTGGCGGGTTCAGTCTTTTCATTTTTCTCCTGGATGGCTGGGAGTTGTTCTTTGGTTTTCACGGGGTGGTTGGCGTCTTCTTGTTGTTGCTGTTGCTGTTTGATGGAGCTGTTCCCGGGGTGGGGGTGGGTGCTAGCGCTGGTGCTGGCGGTGTCGATTGTATTGGCTTGCACGCTGGGTGGGGTGTTGTTGGGGGTCAAGGTGATTTCCTGGCCGGTGCTGGATTGCGAGTCTGCTGCTGCGCTGGCCGATATTGCGTCGCTGGTCTCGGCGTTTTCTGAGTGTGGTTTGTCAATACTAGTCATTCCTCAGGAGATATACATACCGCTACTCCCAGAACCAAGCAACGTAGTTGAATCAGTGTTATTCTTGCCCTCCATGGCGCCAGACACGGGTTCCTCAGAAGCCGGCGCGCCGTTCTGATGTTTCTCTCCCCAAATAGCCTTCGTGATGGTCTCCATAATCTCAATACTTAGATCTGCTCTTGGCTGAAATAAAAGGGAAATGGCTAGATCAGTTCAAAGGCGCAGATTGTATGTTCAACGGCGCAGAAGAAAGCGGTTTCAAGAGATGAAATATTGGCCCTTTTCTAGTTTTGTTGCACAACTCTCCCAACTACGCAATGTGCTCCGGGCGATCTCATCGCCCAGAGCTTTGGCCTTATTAGCGCAAGGTGGCAATCACACGGCAAACCCATATTCAGGGCTTCTCTTTGGTCTTGGTGGGAGATGCACAACGTGTGCTCCGTATGCGTTGTGTAGTCCGGGAGCAATGACGTCGTTTGATGTCATCGGGTAGGGGTTCTGTGTCGCCGCCCAGTCCTTAGGTAACTACACTAACTAGTTAACTAATCTGTTTACCCCTTCCGACAGTAGATTTGGAGTAGATGTGGACAAGATACCTCGCACCCCATGTCCAGGTGGCCCTAGAGAGGAGTGTATTGTCGGTATGTACAGTACATGTATCTTGCTACCGTTCTTGGGAGCTGGTGCTAATGCCACCGATGACGAACACACCGTACAGGCACCCAGTATCTAGGGATGGATAGGAACAACTAGTTATGCCATCTACCATTGCTATTTACCCCGGAGATAACCTAATAGTTAAACCAACCAGGAATCCCCAAACCGCCATGCCAAATCTCCCTCCCAGCGGTGAAAAGCAACCAAGCCGTCGTATAGTCTGTAGTTGGAAACCCATCATCAGGAATATCGTGGAGTTTTGGGGCGTGAGAGAGGTATGGCTTGGGTTAGATCTGCATTTATTCGTGTTGTCGATGAAGCATCCCATCTTTTTCCCCTACAGCAGAAGGTAGATTTCCCGCGGACATCTAACCTCACGGAGCCTTCGGGATAAAGTAAGTTACCTCACACTCCGCGCTGTGGTGGTCATCGAATCTCGTCCTAGCTGAAGTGCCTCATATTCTCGGGCTATGATGAGGCAGGTCACATTTTTTCTATTATACAGACAAACTAGACCCCCACCCTAGCCTACTCCCTTCTTCTATTGTGAAACGAACCTGGACGCCCCGCTCCATCCGCTCAAACTAGCCAGCTAGTGCAACCCGGCTCCCTAGAGTGTTTTTTTTATCATTTACAAGTAGACATTATTATGAGACTGGAATAAACAAGAAACTTATTATATACCTGGAAGGTGGGAAAAAGGCCGCCCCCCTTCAAACTCTACCAATTTGCTGCTGTTTCGTTTTGCTGTACCCCTGCTGTGCTCCCCACCTCCCATTCTTCCCTGCAGAAAACTGTCTCGAGGGATACTCGACCCATTCATAAATAGTCGGTAGCTCGATCATCTGCGGTTGTTGATGCGGTCGTGGGAGCGTCTGCTGTTTCAGCGTCGTGGTGCGCGCGACAGGGACCTTACGGTTATCCCGCACGATATCTCTCAGCTCTTTCTCGTTACTCGTGATCTGTGCTCTTAGGTAGGCGAGCGCACTATCTTCGTCCTGTTTACTCTTCGAGAGTAAACTTTCTATGACAGGGAGGCGGGGTGTGTATGTCCATTTCTGTGTATCAGGGGCTTGAGCGGTTGAGGGAATGGTATTGAGATCTAGTTCCGAGAGTGCACCCTTCGCGAGAATCTGGCTCATATCTAATGACTCGCCATGGGGAATCTTGTGTGGATGTGAAGGCGTAACGCAATCCATATCGACTTCCTTCCGGAGCACATGGTCGATATCGATAGCGGAGAAATAGGCACACGATTGTGGGAGGTCATGAATACCCATCTGCTCCGAAAACATTGCACGTGTCCAGAGGTTCGCAACTTGGAGAGCGAGAGCGGTTTTATAGCGATGGTCGTGCGAGACGAGATACCGGATCTCATCGTGTACGGTGATGGCGAGGCGGGCGTTGAGGTTGAAGCGCCGGATTAGGTAGTCCATGGATATTATGAGGAGGTGGAGGTAGTCGACGCCAGAGGATTGGATGGCCCAATTGATGCGGGAGGTCATGAAGCCGCCCTTGTTGATATAGCGGCGCATGAGGGCTTCGGTAATGCCGGCGCCGAGGATGGGAGTTCGCGGCCGTTCTTGCTCTGCGAATTCTTCGAGTTTGTTGAAGACGAAGCTTTCAGTGCCGCCTCTCCAGAACGGGCGTTCGTGCAACGACTTGCTTTGTGTCTTTCGTCCCTTCGTCTCCCTGTAAAGCTTTGCAGCGATATCTGCAGTCTCAGCCTCAGACAGGGCAGGGTTGAATTGCCTAAGCAAGGTCGAGGCAAATTTGACTCCTGCTCCATATATCCTGCCGTAGTTGAAGACCTTTGCATCATTTCTCGATATGCCTAAGATCTCTGCTGTCTTGGAATGAAGGTCGGTACCCGCTGCTTTAGTGCCCTCCAGAGTCATAAAACCGATGGCGTTGCCGCCGTGGAGTTTGAATTGTGCGTCGCCAACCAGACTGGCAATCCATAGCTCCTGAGAATCCACGTCTGCACCAACGAAGCAATATCCGGGAGGCGCCTTAACAATAGACTTTAGTTCAGAGCCCACCCGGTTAGGTTTAGCGTTACTCGCCGTCAGCCACGTATTTTCTACGGCTCTTCTAGTGATTGTACCCATTGGTATGACTTGAGGTAATATAAGCCCAAGTTCCGGGGTTTCCGGTCCTTTTGTGGCCGCTCCGATCGGTACATCACCCTCATACACTACCATCTGGGACATTATCCGGTCGCGAGCGCTGATCCAGTAGGAACAGGATGCGTTCATCTCCAACGCTTCCTTTGCGTATGAATACTCTGAGGTGAGAGTGCCATTCTCAAAATACTGCAAATATCCTTTCGCTAGGGGATTTGTGCACCTTGCATTTGGTCCGTCCTTGTGAGGGAGTTTGAAGTATATTCCTTTATAGTCATCCCGCAGAGTAAGGTCTTTTTCACCAAACGTGTCACATTTTGTGATGGGTTTGCCGTTGTATTGATGAGCATTAGCAATCGGGACACGAAACGTCCAACCATACTGATTCGACCATACTAGCGGATACTGGTCCCATGCCAGCCTTAACATAAGCGGTGCAATTCGGGTTCGGACGGACAAGCTAATCTCGGCGTTCTTCGTAGCAAACAAACCTTTGTACCACTTTGGCATTCCAGGCATCTTCTGACGGGCAGCTGGCCTGAGGGGGTCTCCTTTCCTCTTCCCCTTTACCATTTTAATCTCTTGACCAGACCAGTCTAATTGCTTTAGCCAAGGGTCATTGCTGTACTTTTCGGGATCGTCCCTCACCTCAAGGGCTTGCTCTGTTAAATCGATGAGGCGCTGTTGCACGCCGTCTGACAATTTGTGATAGGTTGCCTCGGCATTTGCAAGGTATGACTCCCATGACTTATCCACTGGCAGGATAACAGACGATAGATGCCGGAGAGCTCCAAAGCTGACGGGATGCGGGCAAACTTCCAGAAATCCCGGGAGGACTTTTTGGTACACACGGTGAGTGATCGCAACGTCTGCAGCACAGTAATCCATCAATTCCTCCAGCTTCCCTCTCACTCCCTCCCGATCTAGTAGTCCAAACTGATCCCTCTGAGCCTTGTCGATGGTGACATCACAATGAAATTTCGCCACGTCTCTCAGTGAATTGACAGAGCTTCGTCCTACCCAAAGCTCTTCCTCTTCTTCACTCAGAGCCCTGTCTTCCAGTAGAGCTGTTAGCTCGGCCGAATCAGTCTCCAGCGCGATCTTTTCCCGAAGCTCCCGGTTTTTCCTGTGCTTTATCCATGTTGGTCGCTGGCGAGAGCACATGCCATTTACGGCGACATGCAGAGACATAGTATCGAGAAAGAAATTTTTCGACTGTCGTAGGTTGTACTCTTCCGTTATCCGGGCTCTGTCATATCCGACGTTGTGGCCGATCACTATCCTCGACATAGTTGGATCTCCCAGAGGTATCAGATGTCGGTCGGATTCAGACCCCCCGAGTAACCAGGGGGATAGCCATGCGTACCACGCTGTCGGACTTGCTGCACACGCCATCACGGCAAAAGAGCTCTCTTTCCACATGACCTCCGTATCAAACACCAACATTGACTCTTCGGGCGCATCTACCTCTTCGGTTCGCCCATCTGGGTAATACTTCGTCCAGCCACTCCTCCTAACCCATTTCCGCGGCATTTGCGGTATATCACGCTTCGAAAACTCCCTTGCCTGGCCCAGGTATGGGTCCGCAGCATCCATACCCAGCCTGAAGAAATGCTCGTCTAGATCCTTTCCCTGCAATGGCGGCAAGTTGAAGCCGATGGGAGGCGTGTTATCCTGGTTTCTGCCCCACAGGTCGTGTCGCGAGAGGTGGTCTTTCGACAGTTCAACAAGAGATTTAGGCGGTGGCGTAGAGGGCTGGGTAAATACTTGGGAGTAGACATGACTGCTGAGCTGTTGGACTCCGATCTCGTTGAAGCGCGCTTTAGACGGTACTTGAAATAGAAGACCCTAGTTAGACTTGTCTTCCTGGCCAGGGGGCATTGAAATCCACAAACCTAAGAGACCCTCCGACTGCCCCGGATTCCCCGTGTTGTGAGCAGGCCCAGACGCCTGTACGGCATAGGTGCAGCGCGGCACAAACCAAATAGGAGATGCAGACTTCGAGCGCAGGTGGCGCCGCAGAGGCCGGGGCAGCGCAGTGCAAGGCCTGCGGCATTGGCCCGTACGTATAGAGTAGAGCATGGTCGCCCGTCACGTCTGTCAGCGGACGTCAGTCATACCGTGAGAGTCAGGTCGATGGCGGACGTGCGGTGTAAGTCCCATCGTCACGTGCAGCGACGGCAGCTGTGATAGACCAGCCGCGAAGGTCGGAATTGCAGCGATTGGCGGAAGTGGTGGCAACAAGTCGCCGTATGGCTAATTATTCCTCCTCGCCTCCCCGTGGCACAACAATGCTCCCGTAGACGCTCAGTGCCAACGTCCCACATCTCCTGCCCGCTGCCTCCACCTCCGCTCGCATGTGTCCCCAGTCCCTTCCATAGCCTTCTGCTTGGCTGCTCTGCTGCCTCTATCCTGCCACCGCCGCTCGTATTCACTGCCGCCGGCCATGGCGAATTCCCAGGCGGCGCCGTTTATGGGCTTGGTTTCATCTTTCTTTTCCTCGGCAGCACCTCCCTCTGCACCATTGACACTCACGACACTCTCCACATCACCTGCAGCCTCACCCTCACCCAGACAAACCCCCCCATCTGCACCACGCTCTCCGGCTGTAACGTCAGTCATGGCAAACGTGCTTCGGCGCTCGTCACGCCACTCCTCTGCCAACCCTTCCTCATCCGCGTCTACCGTCGTCGACCTGACAGCACCGCCCCAATCGGGACCATCTGCGAGGCCTACGGCGTCTAGAAAGAGGTCATTTGCTGCCCAGTCTGCAGGCTCATCTCCGAAGCGGATTAGGGCAACGCTTGCGCCACGGCCGCTGTACACACCAAAGACGGAGGGCACGGTTGAGGAGGTAGACTTGCTGGATATTGAGGACGACAAGAGCCTAACGACGCTCTTGAGCAAACAGCAAGCAGAGCTAGTCCAGTCACAGAGGGCAAAGGAAGACGAACCCCCCAAACTCTCCACGTTACAGTGCATCATCTGTCTGGAAACCCCGACAGATCTCTCGGCTACACCCTGTGGTTGGTCCCCAATTTTAGCTTGGTTTGGCTTTACTTTCATAATAGCTAATGCTTGAATTTACTCTATAGGCCATCTCTTCTGTCACACATGCCTCATGGAATCCATAATCGCCGGTGAGCAGAATAATCCTAAACTCCCTCGCTGCCCTGTCTGTCGGCGCCGGTGCAGTAGACGTGATATCCGGCCGTTGGAACTCAAGTTGCGCAAGAAGTATAAGGGCAAAGGCAAGGAGCCTGTCAGAGGCTAATGCGAGACTTGAGCATACGACGTCTAATCCGAGTCCGCTAAGGAGCGTGGGGGGCGTGGGCGGACGAGTTGTGTTTGGATGCACACTTGGGTGCATATGAACACTGTACACATGAGAAACGACCGGAACGCATCTTACGCCCTAACGACAGCCCGAATGTTACGACAACATTTCCAATGCCACGGAGGGCGAGGCACTTATGTGTACTTATATACATACGGCAGTACATGCTATGTGGATCTTATTCCGCAAAATAATAACGACCGGAGTGGTAGCATCGCTCACCACCGTGACGGTCTCATTTGCGGCGGTCTGAACACTTTTTTTTCTATATTTTCTCATTGGCATTGTTTTCATTCTCTATTTTGCATGCATAGGATGGGACTGGGCTGGCCAGCGGGATGGGGCTCTATCAAATGATTTCAAGCGCGCATGCGATGCATTTTCCGGCTGCTTTTACACGCAGCATGGCGGCGTTTTACCCCCTGCTTATCTTTGGTTGACCTTTGGGGGGTTGCATGTTCATTTCCCTTTTAGCGTCTGTGTGTAAAAACATCCTTACTGTAGATTCCCTAGAAATGGCATGTAATGTCATTTGCTATTACTGCTGACTCGAATCGAGGACCACAGGGAAGATGAAACGCCAAACATTGGCCTGGCCGTTAAACTAAAGCAGGAGAGCCTAGCGCGATTACACCTCATGATGTCTATGCTACGCGATGGTTGGCAAGACCTAAAAATAGAGGGTAGCGCTTTTTGGGGGCAAGGGTAGGAACGCCAAAAAAAAAAAATTTAAATTGATAAAATAGTTTTGAGAGGGGGAGAAAAGTGTTTGGATTTTATTGATTTGGTCTTGGCTATATAAATTTTTCTGTTATGTGGAAGGTGTTGTTATCTCGTGGGACATGTGGATGTATATGATGGGTCATGAAAAAGGGGGAAAGACAGTTTAAAAATTAAAGGATTCTTGTTAATTTTCACGCATATGCCGCCCATCCTGTTGTATTGCATGCTGTCAGCAAGAGTTTCTGGAATTGTAAGGGGAATGAATGCCATCATCAACTCACCGCAATATAAAACCGCCAAATTCCGCTCATCTGTCGCCTGCTGGATTAGTTCGTTGACCGTTGCCGCAACGCTCAAGGTCTTCGATAGCTTCTTCGCCACAACGGTTAACGCTCTATCTGCCTCACTGGGCTCATTCTCGTCCCTTTTCTTGGGTGCCGCCTCCTCCATAGGACCTGGCGTCGCTGCCGTTGTGTCGCTTTGAGCCTCCTGCATCCGCTTGATACGTAGAGGTGATACGGACCAGAGATAGAGCGGGTCGTAACGTAGCACATCCAGAATGGTCATGATGCTGTAGGATTCCTCGCGCAGGGCCTCGAGTGTGAATTCACAGCAACGTCGGAATACACCTTCGGTTTTAGTAATGCCCATTCCATCGACTACGTCGCGGGTCAGGCGGAATGGGACGACCTCGGGGACGGGGAGGACGCGGCCCTGTGTAGGAAAGTTAATCTGCTTCGTTCTGCCTATAGGGCGATCGACGATGCTTTACCTGTTCGAAGGCTACGCCGAGGTCAATGTGGACAACTTCACCCGTCTTTTCGTCTAGAAGAATGTTGTGTGCGTGCCTGTCACCTAGACCTAAGACATGGCCAAGGATGGATGTAGCAGCAATGCTACGGTTGTATGCTAGCCTCTTTTCAAACCAATCGTCTGGATTGTCGAATCTCTCCATGAAGAAGTATCTCATTACAGGATGGAAGTGCTCTACCACCTGGAGGTACGCTTTGACTCTCTGATCCATAGTGCGTGACTGCGCATCTGAGATGGTCTTGCGGCACACGTTTGGTTTCCAATCCTTAGGGTAATGTTTCTGGTGAGCAGGCATCAGGAAGTCGTGGAGCGGGATCGTGTTCGGAACAAATTCAATGATACCGGCGGATGCTGTTAGAGGTAAGACTTTATATGTCCTGACGCGCAGGTTTCGCTGCCTAGTTGATCGGTTGCTCTGGAGGAGCTCGCTAACCTGCCCAAAGACCTGCTCCATGATCGCGTCTTGCCGAAGGTCATCGTTCCCGCCTTTCACCTGTCGGGTCGTTAGGAGATGTCTCAACCATTGGCAGAATTAGTAGCACTTACGAGTTGTTTGTATTTGGATCCATCCGAAGCAATGCATGTGACAATTTTGGGGGCACTCACCCCTGAGGCGATAGTCATTTCCGGCTGGAATTTTTCGATATATGGGACCTTGCTATAGTTACAGTCTGCCCGAAGTTCGACATGCATTGTCGGCGGTGGTAGTCGATATCGAGGAACATCCTGCTCAAGTTTATGACCTTGGACGGTTTTCCGGAGAGCAACTTTAGATCCCGGCTTCACCTTGTCGTCAAGCCTTTCTAAAGCCAGCCTTACATAGCAGACGCTGGAGTCGTGGATGGCTCTCCACCTGTCCTTTGAGTTTGCTCCCTCTCTAAGCCGGACGACTATTTTTGATGCTGCTTCGTGTCTTGAAGCAGCCTTTTCATCTTTGCTCCCTTTCGTTGTCTTGGTACTAGCAAAGATCTGGTAAAGACCATGATATGGATGATCCATACAGATCCGAAGGACTAGAGAAAAAAGGAGAGACTGAAAGTCGTCTGTCGCGTTGAGCAGTCGGGAAGAGAGCTGATTCATCAGTGGAGCAAATTTCCTACTCGGAACGGCTGCCAAATAATTTTCCACCGCTTCGTTAGCGATCTTGCTGTCTGACTGCTGTAGCCAGAGCGCGCAAAACCGCAGCACGTCGTTGTTGTACGTCTCACAGGCTTGAAGACATAATAGGTAGTTCTCAAGACTCCGTTGAAGAAACGTCTGCCTGCTATCTAGCAGCCGTTTGTACTCTTGATCATCTAATTCGAACCACTGCCTTGCTTTAGCGCGATGGTTCCGAAGTTGGTCTTTGGTCTGAGCAGATCCTGCTTTCATCATCTTTTCAAGGTCCTGAACCTCGGCCTCCTTGCGTTGTCTCAGCTTCTGGATCCGCTGAAAATCCTTTAGATTGTCCTGATTTTGCAGCTGTTGATCGCAAAAACTTGCGAACTCGTGGAAGACTTGGCCCGCTTCTTTGCCTTCTGTAGTATTTTTAAGTTCCTTCACTGCTGGAAGCAGGTACTTAGATATAATCTCATCTGGCTTTTCTAATCGCGCTTCCGATATGCGATGACCCTAGCTCTTTGTAAGACCGGGCCATACAATTTTCTTTTCGAGAGACTTACAAGTTTAGCCAAAAGCTCGGGCTTACCGATAGGGATTGTCTGTTTTCGAAGGTCTGGGAGCGCATTGAGCGACTGTAGTACTCTTATAGATGCCATCATTTCCCCTTGATCCCATAGGACATTGGAAACCTCAAATTGAGTTAATGCTCCAATTTCCAGGCCTAGCTTGCTACACGGTTCAGTGAGTTCAGAGAGATAGGTTGCGGCCACCAGTGAGTTCTGAAGGGCGCCATGGTTTCGGCTCATAAGTGATGAATCCAAAAGAGCGTGAACCTCAATCAACCGAGTGTCTCGGACACTAGTATTGATAGTATTCAAGAGTGAAGGCCTGCGGCTTAGTGAGCTAAAGATTGTTTCTCGCGATGACAAAATCTGGCTGACGTCTTCGAAACTAATACATTGTAAGTGATTGCTTTGTCTGAGCTTGTGCACATAATTGCAGATAGCTCACCGTCCCAACCGCATCCAGGGGCTTCGCAAACGCATCCTTTCCCAAACTTCTATTAGTTGGCCAGTATCTTGAACATTTACAGCTTCGTCAATCTCTGTCAATACTGCCAAGGTCCTTAGGGACACACGTAACGATGAGCCAGTCTGACTCTTTTTTGTCATTTGGGTCATTATATCGAGGAAATTGGCATCAAGCCCGCGGGAGATAGTGGGAAGATCTGGGGCGCTGCTGATACACTGAAACGCACGAAACACGGTTGCTGCCTCTGTCTTGTGTGTCGGTGGGGCGGGTATATCCCATTGCTCCAATTTCCTTGCAGTCTGGTAGCTGCTGTCACACATGTCAGTGGCGTGCTCTATTTGCAGCTGGCTGCGAAGTAGTGAATGAGAAAGGCCGTTAAGATTTAGCGTATTGAGCGCCTCAATCATACCACGAGAGTCGACCTCGTCCATATTCTCCTTTCTCCGCATTTGGCTATCGTAGTGAGCACCGCGAAATGAAAGGCTCTTGAACCCATCCCTTTCATATTCCAGTCGATCCATGACGGCTGCCAGGCTAGATTGCTGTGCAACTCCGTAAAATGAATCTGGGTCATCAATGTGCTTAAAGATTAGGAGTAGGAGGTCTGTTGGCTGAGCCGGCTTCTGTGCGCCAGAGACTCGACGAGATGCTTGGGCTGCTTGGGAAGACTGAATCTCAATGAAAAGTAGTGCAGTTTTGAACATTTTACACCTTGCAGCTGCTTCAGCCAGGTCCCCGTAGTCCAGGTCCAGCCAGCGTTCGCGATCAGCGGTCGTAACTTCCTGTGGGATTGGCTGGGTGCGCAAATAAAGGATGGTGGTGATGAGAACCTTAACATGGGGAGCTGTGGCCTCGTTGCAAGTCCGGAACCAGTCCCGGAGCGCCTCTGATAACTGGGAACGCGTAGCTTGCCCTCCTCCAAATTCCTTCTGTAATATGACATGCAAGACATACGGAAATAGCTGTTCTGCAAGCCCTTCAACTCTATGAAGTATTATCGGAAGAGCACCGATTATTGCATCATCAGATGCTGCATGAGCCAAGGAGATAGACAGATTTCGGACCCATATGGTTACTAGCTCGTTGGGTGCATATCCCGCTCTTTCCTTCACGGAATGACGAACAGGAAGGGGTCTATCGCTAGCTGGAGGCATATAAGTATCCCAAGTTAGTGCCCTTAACAGCGAAGCAGGCAAGACCTGTTCGCAATCGTACGCTTCTTCAGGATCACGATCAATAACCCTAAGCACGATCTCTCCTAGTGTGTTCTCCGCGATTCCAACTTCGTCTCGTTTGTCACTCAGCAGGAGATCGCGAAGGTGTCTCAGGATCGCAGCCTTTGAGCTGGATTGATGCCCGTGGTGTCCAACGGAGAATCCTTTTAAACTATCAAGTTCTGACTCGTGGGTCAGTTCTTTGTGCGCTCTACCACTTGACGCATAGGCTCGTCCTAATACACGTGCAGCCCAGAGCAAATACCCTTTTCCGATGTTTGCACGTTGACAGGATCTCCAAACTGCTACGGCGTTGGAGGCTGCATCCTCGTCAGAACCAAAGATGTCATCACGAAATGAGGATGGCCGCTGGAACTCTGCACAGAGCAGGGAGTATGCAAGGTTCTGGGATGGGCGATTCAACAGTTTCCTGCTACCAGTTTCATCTTGGAGCAGCTCTCGTAGGAGGTCACTCTCGCTTGTTCCTTTGATTGCATTTCCTTCTACTCGAATAGCGCGCGCAGAGCGTACTATTGACATAAATGCATCTCGGTGGGGTTCAGGCATAACTGGAGAACGGTATTGTTCCAAGTAGGAGCCAAACCACGAGTGGAAGGTCTCTGCCTTGTTCATTGTTGTCCGGTGCTCAGTTTCTTGAGTCGTGCTCTCTTGAGGAGAACTGAGGAATGCCCTGATCGATGCTAGGATAGAAAGAGAGATACCGGCAAGGAAAGAAGGTGATTGCTTTAGGTATTCCAAGCCATGGGTGAACAGGTATTGAACAATCCCGATGGCGTCATCCGCGCATTGAGGATCGATTAGAAACGGTCGGAGAGAGTATAGAAGCATCTCCAAAGGGTAGTCCTGGAAGGCTGTATTCCCTGCCATACATATTAGAATCCTAATCCTTCTAATGACGGAACATGCATGCAAAGAGCCCAGTGCTGGGTGAACAGTGTCGAGTAATTTGCGAAGGACAAACACTAGAAGCGCAGGATTCCAAAGGTTAAAGAGGTCATATCTTGTGCGACTGCACAGGTGAGAGAGTTCGTCAATGAAGTACTTTGCCCGAAAAGACGGCTGCTGATTTGCTGGTAGAGGGCTTTCTGATGTGCTGATTGCTCTCATCTCTAGTAGCGCCTTCCTCGCGTATTCAAAGGACGGGTGCTTTAAGAATGCTCTTTCTATTTGGTCTTCCTGTTCAATTGTTTTGAAAAGCAGGGCAAGGATTTTTGCGAAGTTGGAATGGAGCAGAGCATAAAACTTTTCCTTCCCAAGCCGTTTTCGAATCCGAACCTCGCCGCTAATGTACTGGCTTGATTTGTCAGTCGGAGGGAAACTGATGTCTCTAGCAATGCTATAACCGATAACTTTGTCGAAGGCCTGCTCAGCCAGGTCTTCAAAAGACGTGCCGAGAATATTTGATAAAGTGGAAGTTTCTTCCTCATTGCACCGCATCACAAGTTGGCCCATAGCCTCATCCCGGACATCACTGAGGAGCTCAGTCAAGTTACAATATCCAAATACTTCAAATGGTATTGTCTCAATCGATTGTGAAGCTAGCCAAGTGTATAGAAGCTGCGAAACGAATAGCTTAAAGACATCCTGGGGGCCGCCCAGCCCCAAGGAGGTTGAGACATAGGTGAGGCAGCGGCTTGCGTGGAGAGCGGAGTCAGGAACCTGGCCTGGCGTTTCGAAGATATGATAGACACTTCGACGGAGGAGAGTGTGCCAGCTTGATGCGAGGCGTGCAAGCGTGAGAAGACGTAGTGCCAGCCCCTCAATCCAGTCTTTATCCGCCGGAAGGCTGCTAATTACTTCTCCAAAGACGGAGTCGTGCTTTTTCAAAACAAATAAACCAAATATCTCTGATAAGTGTTCTGCGAGGTGAAACTTGACCGGAATATCTCCATCGCGGAGCACTGAAATAAGCCTCGATTGGATCGATGGGATATTTCGTTCTTTCTGATATTCCGGTCGAGTCTTCAAGAGGCATTGGAGGAGATTTGCAATTCCTATCTGGACATTCGGTGATGACATACCATTGTCCAGCGTAATTCTGATAAACCAATCATACAAATCCCCACCAACTTCGGAGAGGTCTTCACCCTCGTCTTGCGTCCAGCCATCTGCAAACCCTGTTAAGACGTCGATACATGCCCCCATAGAAACCTCACACCTCTCACAGTCGTATGATCGTAACACATGCTCGCCTAAGTGTACCAACAGCTTAGCAGCATCAGTTGCACCCACTGCTAACCCAGATGAGGAGAAAGCCTTCAGTACGGATCGACAGGCTAGCAGCTCATATTGCTCCAACGATGCGAGATAGTCAATGAAGGTGGAGCAGAGTAAATTCTCCGGTGAGGTGATTTGCGAGGCTCTTCCGACTCTAACAGCAGTGGAGTGTAGGTAGAGAAGAGCTGCTGTCGAATGCCGGAACGTCGCTAGGCTAGTTTCGGCTTCCGAGTCTCGCCGGACGGTATCCCATTGCCCCAAATCTGCTCTTCCACGACTGACCTGTGATTCGAAATCATCATCTATATCCATGGGATCAATCTCATCACCGGCGGATAGGTTATCATGAGATTTCCGCCGGAATTCGATCACTTCTGAAAAGCTTATCAGGGTGTTTGAAATGCTCCCATATCCTGGATCTTCGATGAGATCACAATTGACTGAAGCAACTTGACCGATAAAGGGCCTCACTATTTGGAGCATGGCATCAACAAGCACCTGGGGGCAGTCGTTGCGAATAAGAAATCCTGCCAGCGCAGCCGTCAAGCCCTTAGTATGCCTGGCTAAGGTTTCGTTACGTCGGCTGTCCCGGAGTTTAATGGTCGATATTAGCACGTTGCCAATTATGCATAATGATGTGATAACGCGGACGATGTCAGCATTGATAGATTTAGCGTGGCTCGATATTAGAGCCGCCCAATTTTCTTGTGCTTTTTCAAATTCATGTATGCAATGGTCGAAGATCAAAACCTCAGCTGAGTGGTACCTTGACACGGAACCTACAGCCAATTCTGTTCCAGGTTCGTCCTCACACAACTGGGGGTACTGCGGAGGGTCAGTTTCGTCAAAGAGAAGTAAGAAGTCCACAAGTTTCTGGGATCGAGAGCATTGTAGCCACGCTTGTGCCATAGAACCACAAAGAAAATATGGTTCCGACAATATGGGCCGGTATGTCCGGCCAATGCAGCCGAAAAGGAAATCCAACACATGGTTGGGACTCGTATGCAGGGCGTATTGGGGTGTCGTAAATCTATCCGCGAATCTTGCTGAACCGACCGTCAGTGGGTTAGGATTCCCCACCCTTTCCGTAGGGCTACACACCTGGTTTCCATCTAGAAAAGAGCCACTGGAGAAGGCGGTCAGATGACACGCCGGTTACCCCCCTCACTTCAGCGCTCCGCCGTCTCATCAAGAGAGCCCACAGGGATAACGCTGAGTCAACCAAGGCTCCTGGACCGCTAACTTCAATCGAACTAATCATCGATTCAACAGATGCAGCAACCGAAGGGTAATCCACCAACTTCAGTTCGACTATCACCTGCATCAAATGGCATGCAAGACGGCAAGTCGAAGGAGACGTAGCGCTTCTGGATGCAAGCTGCCAAATTTGCGGCCATTCTGCACCGAGGGAAGCCGAACTGGCAGCAGTTTGATAGGCGCAACTGGAGATATGCATCAGCAAATGGCACAACCAACTGCTATCCGGAAAAGAAACTCTAAGGCTTATATAGGAACCAGACAACCTTGTGATTGCTAACAATGACCAAGATGCTATTGCGAAGCTATCTTCAGAAACACATGCTACCAGTCGGTTTATTGCACCTTTCAACACATCTTCCGTTACGTCCCTCCCTTCTAGAGCAAATACCAGCGCTTGTAAAGAACAGATTCTTGTGCCAACATGTGGTGACCTGATCTCTCGTAAAAGCTCGTCGAAATGTCCGCCAGAAAGTTGAGTCGTCCGCTGTCGTTTGTGAGAAGTTTCTGTAGAGACTGCCTTCGTCATCATTGAAGGTTGGCTTTCACTTACATCGAGTGATAGTATGAGTAACGAGATTAACTGGGGTATCATCCAACTCTGCTCCGAGCGTATTGATCCGTTGCGTAAGCAACATGACCTAAGCCGAAGGGGTGTACGTTCGCAGGCAAGGTCCCCCTGCCTCGACAGTGAAATATCGTCCAAGCCTAATTGCTCCCTATCGAGTCGCCTCGAGTAGTCTGACTTAAGCGCCTCAAGCAAGGATTCGACATGTGCCCTATCGTCCTCTGGGTTTCCAGCCAACATCATTCGCTTTATGTGCGATTTCCCGTATATCAACGTAATGATCATCTCATCCTTTAGCGACGAAGATTTCGATGTCCATAAGTGACTCATAAGCGGAATGACTTCCCGAAGGACATCCTTAGTGAGTGAAGTATAGTCAGTTCGGGTTCTGGCAATGACTGAGTTAAGAACAGCAAACGCTGCTTGATGGGCCCTGCCAACGGCTGAGCTAGAACTTAAAAAACGCAGAACTGCGGCAAAGACAGCCTGGGCCTTCTCAAGTACTGGAGCATTGGGAGCAGAGATCAATTGCTGTAAGCAGAAAACCAGTTCGTCCGCGACAACGGAGTGAGGGCTGTTGGAAGCACGATTAGTTGGTGGCCTAATAGCTAGCCTGGAGCCAGAGCCTTTATTGGATCCGTTAGATGATGAGCCAGCTTTTGCAGACGCCAACTGGCCCTTCGAATTGACAATACCATCTCCTTGAGGCACAACGCCTTCACAGCAAAAGTCAACCACACCTGCCCATTCATCCTTAAGAAAATGTTCAACATGCGGCTGATATTCCAACAAAGTTCTCAAAGCTTTGGTATAGTCCAAACTCAGGGGCTCGCAGTGGCCCTCGCCTGGAGTCGGCAAAGTCTGGATGATATGGCCTGTTACTGCAATTACGGTTTTGTGCTTGAGTCTTTTGACCCCAACTTCAACCGCGGCACGCAGAATAGTTGCACACGCCGACAATCGCCCGCTTGATAGGCTCTTAGCTGTCTTCGTCGCTTTCACGTAATATGACTTCTCGGACGATGCGACACGGAAAAGTGCTTCATATAGTTCGCGAAAGCCCTTGCCGTCGAGAATATCTCTAGCGGAGCGTCTGTCTTAGCATTATGGATGCCAGTAAAGCCAAGGTATACACACAATATGGAGTTTTTACGATTCTGAGTGAAGATTTGCTTTAAATCTAGGGATGTAAGCCGGGGCTATTGAGAAATTCCTGGTTGATGCGCACCTGTAAGACCCTCCGCTCTCACCTTAACCTTATCCGATTGAATCCGATCTATATAACTCTTAGCGGTCTTCCGCGTTAGGGTATCAAGTAAGAAAACCAACCAATGGCCGACTCTATGACTTTTTCCATATTCACTATCTCTCATTGATTATTGTAGGGATTAGAATCCTAAGGTCTTCATACAGCTTCCACATTGCCCTTAGTCTGATGTAGATACAACTGCGATAGCTGATACAAACAAGCACTCTAGGACTAGGTCATCGTTGCCCGTGAAACAACGGTTTAAGCTCTGAGGCTCTGCAAAACGCGTCCAGCTTATCCATAAAATCACGTGATTACGGGTTATTGTTTGTCTGACCAGGGAATGGATCTCTTTCAACAGTAATACCCCGAAAATCTTCAATTACAAACCACAACATCACGGAGCAATTATCCCACGTCAAAAACAAACACATCTAATAATCTCTCGGCCTCCTAACAAGCCATGTTGTGTTGTGAAGGAATGATGTGTTGAAGAATTTTGTGATATTAAGTGATCCATTCGCTTATTATACAAACAGCATTGACCGCAACCGCACGACTAGTTCGCGCGACGGGACCAAAAAGCTACCACTCCACGGGTGGTCCTCCCTAAGACTTGCATTTTGCGCCTAGAGGCGGATCGGAGGTGATCTGGAATGGCTCTAACAGTCGGAATGGGAAACAAATATGATATCGGCGGACTACAGAGCCTTCACCGAGATCTCCTAGCTCTTTCAGAGTCTCGGCTCCCTAACTTGGAGAGACTCTGGGCGGAACTGGGAAACCAAGTGGAGGAACTGAAAAAATTGCTTGACAAAGCCGCGAAGAATGCGCAGCATCGGCAGATGGTATTATCTGGTAAGCCGCATAAGTTCACCCGGTTAAAGTATGTTGCGTTCAAATGGGTCGTGCTTACAATACGGGGCTTCTCTAGGAAAGATACAAATCGGTGGCGAGGACTATTCCATCAACGAAGAATTCAAGGAAGGCACTCTTCGGTTGGCAGATGCTTTGAATATTGACGAATTGGAAGCCGCTGGCATGTTTATGGCTGCTCAGGAGGAATCAGCGTTTCTGGACAGATCACGGTTGGAAACCTCTATCATTCGGTTTCACGAACGGAGGCAATACATACTAGAGAGCTTACGATTAGTGTTAAAATTATCACTCGACACAGATTCTGAAGAAGAAGTGTGTGAAACTTTCAAAAGTGCTGCTGACGACATTTCAAAGACGAAGGATGGTGGACCAACTTTCTGCGAGAAATGTCTTCAAGGTCTGGCAGATGTCAAGAGATGGTTGCAGGAGCTTGCGGAGAAGACACAGAATGCTTCAATCCTAGGGCAGGGCCAGCCACCCGAATTTGTCGAGACCATTGACCTCCAGCGGATCAGTCTTACCAGGCAACATGAGTCTCTGGGTGCGATTCTTTCCTACCTCATTAAGGCAGGATACGCAAGAGTTCAAGATTTCAACTCGCTGCTGTCGATAGTTAAACGTTTCAACAAATACGACAACCTACTGGTACACCATATTCCAGCCTTGATCGCCTCCGTTTCCCGTTTCGGGTCACCCGAGCACAACGCATCTCAAGATCAAGCCCAAACACTATTCCAGCAAATCATCAACGACAAAGAAAACGATCCATGGACCTTACGATACCTTCAGGCAGCAGTGAGTGCCTGGTGGATTAGCGAGTATAGTGGTTGGTATTCCGATAGCCCCATAGGTGTTTCTCTGGATGGCCCGAATCCCGATGAAGAGACAGAGGCTGAGTTGCCGTCGAAAAAATTCCTCGAGGCACTGAAAGACGGCGCCTTTGATTTTACCCTTTCCGTCAGTGCCGACGTTCGAGCCAGTGACTGGTTGGATCCGGCGAAGCACGGCTTACGAGGCTGGCTGCAGCGGAAGTCTCCAGTATTAGCGCCAGATCCAACCCCATTCTCGCCATACTTCCAGCTAATTGTACTGGAATACCTTGAGTCTTTTATAGATGCGTTTATTACTAACATGCCCGATACGCTACGGCGATTAAAAATCGACGAAGAGGAACAGAGATCACTGCGTCGAGCACCGGAGAATGATCTCGATCTCGAAAAGTTTCTTCTTATCATATCCTACACTTTCGAAGATCGTCCGGAGTCTTCAATGTCATTTTGGACCGATCCGGATAGCAATCTCTTTGGTTTCCTTCAGTGGGCCTCATCACGACAGATTACCCCTCTGGCCACTGTATATTGTGAGGTGATACGAGCTTTAGCAAAGGGGGAGGAATGTGCGACTGCGGCGCATGATTTTCTCTTGGAAGAGGGCCCCACAGCAACCGGCAAATTGCGAAGATCACAGTCTTTCTGCTGGGACCAAATTTTCTTGGAACTCAAATACTACTCCTCAAAAATTCGTGACCGTCCGGCATTGCCGCAGTCAACTGTTTACCGAACAGGACGGCCGAGTACCGAGGAGGCAGAGCTTGAGCCAGAAGTTGCTGTAATGCTTGAGGGCTATCTCCGCCTAATCGCAAGACTGTGCAGCGAATGCCCGCCCGCACGATCCTGGCTCTTCACCCATCCAACTTTCCACCTTGTGGAGCTTCTTCTCCTCTTCTGCAGCAGTGCTATTCCGAGCCGTCTCAGGGCATGCGCTTTCGGTACCTTAGAGGCGTTATTGAATGGCAAGTCACAACAAGTTGGCGAATATATCTGGCTATCCCTTGACCAATGGATCTCAGGGGGGGCCGCACCACCGTCAGACCTCCAAAAGGCCCCAAACCCTCCAAATGCACCCATGTGGGCCGAGGAAGTAATATTTGAGTCGATTGCAACTGAATTCGAAGAACAAAATGCATTCGTTCAGCTACTGCAGGCTCTGGTCGCTCCTTACACTAATGATAGCGGCCTCAACGACGTCTTACCGTTCCCAGAGTACCTTGGGTCTGCGCACCGAATGCCAGGAGTAGATCCGTATATCGATTTTGCTCTCGGTAGAGTGTTCGGGATGAAGACGGCGGAGTTGCAAGATATAAATCAGCTTCGGATTCTGCGGCACAGCTGCCTGGAATTCATCACGACCTGCTTATCCACATTCAATGAAGATTTGCTCATCTTTGCGAACGGCTCCAATGTATCGGTAGACGCAGCAATGGGAGCATCGTCACTAGAGCTTTACGTACGGCTCCATCCTTTCTCACGGGTTATGGAATGGTTATTCAATGAAAAGGTGCTAGCCGCTCTGTTTGCTGCAGCGCATCAGGATATTGTCGAAGTTAACAACGCTTCGCCAGACTCACCTCTAATCTTAGAGCTATTGAGGAGCATTGAGGTCATGAACTTGGTAATGAAGATGCAATCCACTTATCTGGATATCATTAGACCGATCACTAGGTCGACCGCGCCCAACAGAAGACCAGCTGTTTCAAATATTGCTTTGTCTTCATTTGAAGACTCCATTTTGAACAACCTGCAATTAGTAGTTGACCTTGGGCTATACTGCGGCACAGGACACCAAGAACTAGTCATTACCTCGCTAGAACTACTCGAAAAGGTTTCTACAGCTCGAAAACTAGTTTCCACGCCGGCATCCGCTTTTGGACAACGATTCGGTAGAAACAACATTATTGGAGTCCTAGAGATGAACGGCGAATCCGACCGCATTGCCAAGTCACTAGTATCTGAAATGCAATTCACCGGTGCGGAACTTGATCAGGGCCCAAACTCACCAGCGTTCAGCATCAAAACAGGCATACTAGAGTTCCTCAATAGTTGTTTATCGGCCATTCCGAACAGACCAACCGTAGCGCATTTGTTACTAGGGTTTTCCGTAAACGGAGATACCATCGACGTCGCACCAAGTAGTCCATTTGCCGAAGATGTGGCCCTCTTCCACTCGATACTCAAAATTCTCTATGATTATCCTAATGGGGAAGACAACAATAGCTTCCTGGCCTGGCTGATGCACCTCAAGCATGGCGGACTTCAGCTGCTGGAAAAACTGTGGAGATCTCCACTTTCCTCCGTCTACACGATGACTGAACTAAGAATCCATGAGTTCCTCTTCGTTCAGTTTGTTAAGCAGGTTGTAGTAGATTCCAGTACACTCTGGGATGGGCGCCCCATTGTGGATCCAGATTTCATTACCACAGAATCCGCTATCTGTTTTAGGGACTTTCTGAGCCAGCGGGCTGCACTTTTCGATTATGCAACAAGAGAAATCTGCTATATAGCTCAAGAGAGAGCTCCGACGTGGAAGGCTAGGATATTGTCGACACTGCTTGGAACAACGTCTACCCCAGATGGAGAGCAAATACCCAATCCGACTGTCTTTGATTTGTTCGATTTTATAGAATTGGAAGTCCCCAATGACGTTCCTGAGGCTACGCTGCCCTCATTCACAGATATTGACTTCAGCGTATGCGCAAGAGTGGGAGCTGGCGGAGTCCAGTTGTATGACATACCGAGTGTGGAAGAGCTTCTCGCTCTAAGGCAGAGCGAGTTGCGGAAGGGAGGGGCTGTTGAAGAACAGTCGCTCCAGAACGAAGCCCAGAGGTTACTTATCCGCCTCCACGCGAGTAATCAGCGAAATGCCCTATTGCAAGCAAGATCCGATACGCTCAAGTCCTGGACCCAGCTTGTTATCGTAGTTCTGGAGAGCTGTGATTTCGATCTTGGAAGCAAAACTGCATTTATCCTCCAGATGCTTCAGGTCATTATCCCGAAGCTAGAGCAGTACAGCCTTGAGAGCATTACAGAAGCTCTTGAGCTTTCTAGACTAGCGAAAGCCTTACTCTCCAATCTGGACTTCACTTCCTCATCCTTCGAAAAGAGCAGGGCAGGTGATGTTGCGAACGATCGGCTATACCAACTATTCCGAATCTCGCTCAGAGGGATTCACTCGCCGATAGCGACCACCGGATTGCGAGAAAACCTTTACAATATCTGCTATCGGTATCTCACTGGCATATCTGATATATCTAAGACAGGCCCTATATTCCGACGACACCATACGCAGACAATCAAAGCTTCGGGTGAGCGGTTAATTGAAGTTATTTGTGACGACGCGTATGCCGGCGATGAAATATGTAGGATATCGGCATTCCTACTTCTTGATGCCCTTATTTATTCCGACGAACAAGAGGACTCGAACTACATGGTTGGCACGCTCGTGCGACTTAACTTCATTGCGGTCGTGGTGGACGCAATCAAACATATACCGTCGGAACTCCGAAACACAAAAACTCAAGGTGGGTACACCCCTGCACTGGAGCTAACCTAAACTTACAACTATCAGATATACCTCTTCTATTCTCCTACTACGAGGCGAAGCTATCTCTTTTGCTGCGTGTCTCCCAGACGAGAACAGGAGCAACCTATGTGCTGAATGCTGGGCTTTTCCAATCTGTGCGAGACTCCCATTTATTCTCCGTCGACCCAGATCTCGGACTCGGTGAGTATTAATTTTCTTACCAGACCCCACATTAACTTTCGGCTAACGCTTCCTAGATATTGACGATCCAGAGGCACTCAAGAAGTACTATAACTTGCTTCTCGCAGTGGTCCGGGTCATCAATTCGGCCGTCCTAAGCAAAGGCTCTCAAAACCAGCACACAATTGACCAAGCTCGGAGATTTCTCGCAGAGAATCGACATCAAATCGTAGCAATCTTTAAACGCCATGCGAACATTGGGGGAACCCACACGAGTGCAAGTGGCGATCTTGAGGACATTGTGGAATCTTTCACGCTTCTCATTTCGATGACCAAATTCCTAGAGGTGAGTCAGTATACATTGCCCCAGCCAATTAATTCCAAGCTAGATGCTAACCAGAGGGTTGCTTCCGCAGTTTGAAGAGGAATCCGCGCTACAAACGACCGCCTCTAAAGGTTTTACGTAGAAAAATAATACAGGAAGCTAGAAAAATGAAAAGGACTCGGGACGATATAGAATGTATTATATAGATGTATGTGCGTAGAATTGCTGCTGCTACCGCCGCCGCTGCTTTGTACCAATCGTCTAGACCACGTAGAATACGGTTTTACAGCACAAGAACGAAGTACTCTGTACAGAGATGGGGCGGGGAGGGCTTGCAGCACGTGCCTCGTTAGGCCAATCCTCCTCCGTGGCCCCGTAACCCCCACATCAGACCCACAGCAGAAGACGTGGAAGACGCGAAGAAGAGGCCGGCCAGAAGCCGCAGACGCCCATTGAGCTGCTGTGCTGGGAGTGTTTCCAGTATTTACGCTGTTGTCCCTCTCCTGCTGCCAACGCGGCCGAACACTCCGCTTAAGTCCGCCCACACACACCAGCACCAACCTCCACTTCCACCTCCACTTCCATTCATTCGCGTCACTCTCGCCGCTCTCGCTCTCTGCTCCGCGTGCTCTTTCATTGGGTCATTCAATGGACCCGACCACTGCCTTGAGAAAGAACCATTGATACAGGCCCCTCCCCTCCGTCTCCTGAAGAAATCCCCTTCTGCTTTTAGTCCAACGAGGACTCAAGATTCCGATAGATGCAGCACTCGAAGGACGCGTCTGCTGATCATCGAGGCAGTCGTTCAGTACCTCAAGGGAAGAGGAAGCTGCCTCAGCAACAAGACCATCCGGCCGCCGAGGCCGGTTCACAGTCTTTCTCGTTGTGTAGACAGAGCACCATATCGGAACTCTTCTCCACTGCTTCCAAGTTGGCCAAGCCTGTCGACGACCTATCCCCTTCGACTAAGAGGCTCAAACGCCCCTCCGCCCCAAACCAACAACCCATCCAATCCACTTTCGCTCAGTCTGGCTCAGATACGACAGGTTCGTCCAAGATGCGGAGCATGAAAGCCGCTTCAAACGTCATCGACCTGACAGGGTCTTCCACTCCAAGCACGCCCAGAGCCTCTTCGGTTGTTTCTCAGTCTACCAGTGTCTCCAGTAGGAGCCCTGGCATAGCCCGCCCCTCCAACTTCCAGCCCCACACGGGAGCAAAGAAGCTCGTCGTTAGGAACCTTCGCAAGACGTCCCGACTGGGTCCAGAGGCCTATTTCGATCAGATATGGCTCCAGCTAGATGCTGCGCTAACTGCTATCTTCAACGGCGGAAAGCTCCCGTACTCTCTAGAAGAACTGTATCGCGGCGTTGAGAACGTTTGCCGACAAGACCAAGCACCGAAGTTGTACGAGAAAATGAAGGAGAGATGCCGGGTCTATGTGGCAACGACCCTAAAGGCGCCTTTACTTGAAAAACTTGGTCACAGTGATGTAGAGGTACTCCAAGTGGTCCAATCAGCTTGGAAAAAGTGGTACAGACAATTGGTATGACAGACTCCCCTAACCTCTCCTCAATATCTAATCTATGTCGGCTGGTAGATGACAATTCGGTCAATATTCTTCTACATGGACCGATCCTACCTACTATCCTCGGCGGATGCTTCCATAAACGACATGGGCGTCGCCCAATTCCGCATATCTATCATCTCGGATACCAATCTCAAAGGAAAAGTTCTACGGGGGATGACCAACCTATTTCAATACGACCGAGACAACGAGCAAGAGTCTCTAAATACCACGCTACTATCTGCATCAGTAGTAATGATTCATGAACTCGGAATCTACACAATCGATTTTGAGCCCAGGTTTATCGCAAGCTCTCAGGTCTACTACACTCAGCTCGCAGATTTGGATGGCCAGTCCGAGAATCTGGCACAATACCTCGAAGACAGTGAGAAGAGGTTTGAGAAGGAAGTGGCTCGATGTGACTTCTTCCGGCTAGATGCCTCGACAAAACGGGATCTGATTTCCGTACTAGAGGAAGTGCTCGTACGGGAGAGGGTCAGTCTGCTGGCTGATACTCAGCAAGTAGCGAAACTGCTCAGTAATAACGACCTGTCATCGCTAAGAAGGCTTTTCTCCCTCCTACAGCGTGTTCGCGAAATAGACAGGCTCAGGTCTCCATGGGAGGCTTTCATTAAGGCGCGGGGGTCTGAAATCGTGCAAGATGAAGCATGTGAGAACGAGATGGTGGTAAGACTCTTGGAATTCAAGAGGAAGCTCGACAATATTTGGAAAATCCCATTCCAGAAACACGAGGGGCTCGGACACGTGCTGCGCGAATCATTTGAGGCATTCATCAATGAGAGACCGAGGCGCTCGCCCTGGGATACCAAAAATTCTAAGCCAGCAGAGATGATTGCGAAACACGTCGATTTACTCCTTCGAACAGGTATCAAGGCCATTCCGTCTAAACTGTCCACATCCACTGGAACACTTGATCTTGACCAGAGTGTCGTGGAACGCGCCGCGGGCGACGAGGACGCCGAGTTGTCGGCACAGCTCGACCAAGTGCTAGACCTCTTCCGTTTCATACATGGTAAGGACGTGTTTGAAGCGTTCTACAAGAAAGACCTCGCTAGGCGTTTGTTGATGTCGCGGAGCGCGAGTGCAGATGCGGAGCGGACAATGCTAACAAGACTAAGGACTGGTAAGCTTACTGTTCAAAATTTTCGCCGGCTATCACCTAACCAAATGACTTCATAGAATGCGGATCAGCGTTCACACACAACCTCGAGCAGATGTTCAAGGACATTGATTTAGCAAAGGATGTGCTTGCGTCGTTCAGAAATACACGAGCAGGCCATCTTAAGTCTGGAGAGATGGATCTTTTCGTCAACGTCCTCTCTGCATCCGCTTGGCCAACTTACCCTGATGTGCAAGTTACCCTACCTGCAGCGATTGGGTCCTACCTCGAAGCGTATGAAGTTCACTACCAGGCGAAGCATAGTGGGAGGAAACTGGCATGGAAGCATGCGTTAGCTCACTGCGTAGTCAAGGCATACTTCCCTAAGGGGGTCAATAAGGAGCTGGTAGTCAGCTCTTTTCAAGCGATCGTCCTACTACTGTTCAACGGAGTGGAGGGGGACGGCCGACTCACATTTGAGCAGATTCAGGCCGCGTCTGGACTTTGTACGTTTCCGACCCAAATGTAAGGCGCGAAGCCTCTGCAATAGCGCTGACCATCCACAGCCGACCCCGAGCTCAAACGGACACTACAATCCCTCGCCTGTGGTAGATCTCGCGTTCTCAATAAAACCCCCAAAGGCCGCGACATCAACGTAACCGACACGTTCAGTGTCAACCTTGCCTTCCATGATCCAAAGTTCCGCATCAAGATCAACCAGGTTCAGCTCAAGGAGACTAAGCAAGAGAACAAGGAGACCCACGAGCGCGTAGCACAAGACCGGCAGTACGAGACGCAAGCAGCGCTTGTCCGTATCATGAAGAGCCGTAAGACAATCTTACATAATGAGCTCATGGGAGAAGTAATCAAACAGACAAAGAACAGGGGTGAGTTAGATATTGGGGATATCAAAAAGAATATCGAAAAGTGAGTAAAGACCAGCACGATCTATAAAGTTTACCGGGCTTTCTCCTAACCCCTATCGCTCAATAGACTCATCGAAAAGGATTACATGGAACGCGATGGCCAGTCATACAAATACCTCGCATGAGAGCATTTTAAAGGGAAAGGAGCCTTACTATTTCCAGAGGTTATGTAATCCGGAGAGGAACCTTTTCACTTTTTCTTCCCCTTTCTTTTCAAAGCATTCGTTTTTCACGCCCGTTTTCTTCGCTGCATGGGTGTAATCACGGCGCCACGGGTTTATGTCAAGAGGGAGGCCTTTCCTGAAATTTGAAAATGGAAAGAACAAAACGGAAACGATCGTTGCGTTTGAAAGACTTTTCTTTTCCCTTCTATTAATTGTATATTATTCGGCGAGGATTCAGGACATGGTGGGTAGGTCGAGCTAAGATTCCCTGATAGTTTTTTTTTTTTTTTCCCGAGTCGACCACTGAGGTCAAGAAGAGTAAAGGCCCAAATTATCTTGGCCGATTTTCTCAGAGTAGCGTGGGTGCTATAGAAACAAACCCAAAATAAGACATGAGGAGTACGTTCGAGAAAACTACACGGGAGAGCGAGAGAGAATTAAAAAAAAAAACACCATAACTTCCCTCCCCCTTGCTAATCCCATAGAAAACTAACCTTTTCCGCTTTGTGTAAACCCACACACACTAGGAGGTTATGTCGGGTTGGTTTATCCATACTATACGGTTTTTAATCAGAACCGGACTAACGGTCTTTTACCTATATATCCCCTCTCCTTCTCGCTGTGTATATATATATTCCTTTCATTTATTTTTTCAAACTCTCCAATTTCAAAATTTGGATTTGGGGGGTCTGTCTCTGAAAATATTTATTTATTTTAAATTCTTTATTTTTTTTTTAAAGGAGGGAAGGAAAGAAGGGAGAGAGGGGAAGAATACAATTTGAGTAGGGGGGTTGTTTGTATGTATGTATGTGTGTATGTATGTATGTGTGTCTGCCCCGGGTGCGCGAGAACGAAGAACAAGTCCGGGGGGGGGGATGATGCTGATAATGATGGTGATGGGTGTATAAAAAAAACAAAAACAGAAAGAAAAAAAAACAATCCTTTTTTTTTTTCCTTTCTTCTCTCCTCCCCCTCCCCCCCCCCCTCCCTCCTGCGCAAAAACAAACAAAACCAGATTTAAGAAAAATGGGGGAGGCAATGTGGTACAAAATGTTTGAATGAGAAGAGGAGAAAAGAGAATAATACGATGTGATATGATACGATACGGTTTTTATTTTTTTCCTGCGGAATTTGTTTCTCGTTTTTTGCAAGTAAATAAGGTTTTTTTTTTATATTCACGCCCCCCTCCCTCCCTTACAACTCCTCAAAACCCAAGCCAACCCACGCTAAATAAACCCCCCACGCCTCAAAAGGAATACAATACATTTTGTTTTTTTTTTGTTTTTTCCCTACGGGAGAAATTTTGGGGATTTTTTTTTTGACCTTTTTCTTTTTTTTTTTTTTTGGTAGGGTGGGTTGGTTGGGTTGGTTGGGAACACGGGGATGATGAGTGAGGTCAGTCATAACAGCATGCTGATGTGCTACCGTGTGTCTCTCTGGGAAATGAAAAAAAACAATAACAACGACAAGAAAGGGAACAGTTGGGAGGGAGGGAGGGAGGGAGGGAGGAAGGCTCCCTTCGCTATTGTAAAGAAAAGAAAAAGAAATGGAACTTTATCTTGACAAGCAAGGCTAACCCATGCATCCGTAAATCAGCAGTTAAAGAGAGGGAAAGGAACAAAAAAACAAAAGGAAAAATAGGCCCACGCAGAGGAGTGCTAGCATGCAATCCCCACCTACTCTAAAGGGTAGGGGAAGAATAGGCCCGAATTTTAGCAAAGAGCGCGTCCTCGTCAATCCTTCTGTCAATCTCTCAGGACAGCCTGCGGTTGCTGCAACGGCTCCGGATCCGCCTGCCCACCTGCGGCCTGGTCGACCTCCATTGCCGCTTCAAAGTCTATGGGTCGCGACTCTGCACTCTCCCCCGATGCCTTCACCCTTGCCCCTCTCACGATCGCCTCAGCCTCGCTGATACCGCCCTTCTTACCCGGCTGGTCTCCCTCTACGCCGATGGGTTCGACCTTCCGATCTACGGTATTCTGCACGGCCTTATTATCAAAGCGAACGATCATGCAGGAGAGATTATCGGTGGAAAAACGCGCGAGGGCATAATCGACAAGGACCTTAGATGCATCCTGGGGGTCATTGTTATGTCGGATGAGATCAACAGCTTCCTGGTCGGAACAGACGTCCCAGAGCTAGAGAGTGAGATTAGCCTACGGCAACAGACGAGGTCAATACGCAGGAATAATATGCCAGAATGAGAGTAGAAGAATAAAAGTGACCTACTCCATCGCAAGCAAGGATGATGAATTCATCAATTTCTGGCTGTATGACTGTTTCAGTAGTGTATGGGTGGCCAGTTACCAAATCCTTCATGTACGAATCTCCCAAGGCTCTTGTCACGGCTAGCACGCCGTTGACGCGATTGTTCAGGATTAAGCCTCCAGCATTTGCAACCCGCTTCCCTTCATTTTCGTCACTGCCCTTGTGATCGTAGGATAGGCGTAAGGCCTTGCCATTACGGCATAGGACAATGCGCGCATCGCCAACATTTGCAGTATATAGGACACGCTGGCGGGTTGCAGACTCTTGGAGTTTGACCTGGGAAGGGGGGCTTGGTGCCGAGCTTACAGGCGGAGGTGTGCCGTTGTTACTGTTTGTATGCGGGGCTTTGGGAGGAGTTTGCGGTTGTTCTGTGGTATGGTTACTACCGTCGGTCTTGGGTGCATTTGCTGCTTCCGCCTTAGCTGCAGCGGCGGCAGCAGGGGCGATAGCAGTAGAACCGGTGGCTGATTGAGGGTTTGGTATCCTGTCCTCCCATCTCAGTACCGCAGCTACAGCAGTGCATCCACTGTTCTTCACAGGGAGTTTCTCAAGCTGCTGGTCAACGTTTGTAAAGGTCTGATCTAGGAGGTCTGGAATCGGCGTATTAGGGTTCTTCCGAATAGTCTCCTCAAGAATGAGATGTAGCTTCTTGCCGCACCAGTCAGCTGCAAATGTTCCCGCGTGTCCGTCAAAGATAGCAAAGTATCCATTATCCGTCTCCACAACTCCTGTAGATTCAGAGACGGAGTCGGACGATTTCGAAATCGATGAGCTGGTGTCGGTGCTGACAACCGGAGCAGGCGTGTTGAGAAAGTTGTAGAGATAGGAATGCGTATCCTCCATTGTTCTTCGACACTTTTTGTTCTTGTCTTCGGTCACGCCAACCCTAAACGTGGACCTTGGAGTAGGTAATGATTCCCCAGCGGAGTTATTGTTGGATCCTTGAGGCACATTGAGCGCGGGATCAGTCTTGCCCAGCTTCTGTATCGGAGTTTGAGCATGTTGATGTATCGGCTCGCCCGTACCTCCCGACGAAGAGCTGGGGAAGTGCGACTTTGCACTAGAAAATAAGAACTTTGTCCGACTCTTCCCCGCGCCCTCGCCGTTAGAAACATCTCCAGAAGTCCCGCTGGTGTTGTTCCTCTTATCTCCACTGTTTGGGTCTTCCATGGCGGAGGTGAGTGCGTTTTTAGATGAGGGGGGAGAATGCGCTGCGTTTACCCCGCGAGTGGTCTCGTTATCCTTTATGGCAGATGAGGAGTTGCCGAACATTCTACCCAGCAGTCCTCCCTGGCCGGACAAGCTCCTTCGCTTGCTTCCTGCCAGCTTGAAATGAATAAAGGATTTGGGGAGATCGGGGCCTTTGCAGCGCGGGGACTAGGACGCTATAGCGAGAAGTGGGCTTGAAAGAACGAGGCTCGGCGCGTAAACGAGTTCGCAATTAGAAGCGCGTCTGGAAATAGAGTTGAACCTTGAAGATTATAGAAATCTGGCAAAACGGTGTGATGGCTGCCCACGAGATGATGGACGACCGACGACGGAGAACAGACCTAGGTGATGACACTTCGTAAGCTAGATTTTCTATGCTCTCACTCTCTCTCCCGTGTGTGCTGTGTCTCAGACCAACAAAGCTCTGCGGATATGCACAGCACGGCGCATCTACCCACTAATTGTTTGGAGCGGGCGGTAATTTGTCCTGGCGGAAATACCACTGCAAACGCCCATACAACACGTGCACGCTTACTTTCAGAGTCAATACCTCAGAGGCGGGTTGAGCTGGTGGAGACGCTGGTGCGGCGTGGCCTTGGGGCAGTTGGCATGGAGCACGGCAGTGAGGGAAAAGGCAAGGTGGTGGTGAATAGTCCACATAGGACGGCTGAAACACCGGGGCGAAGAGCAGGGTCCACTTACTTACTGCAAAGCCCAGCTCGACGTCGTGCAACACCGCACCGAACAGCAGTACGCACAGCAGCTGTCGATGAGTTGAGTGGTACAAATTCGCCTTTCCACCAGCCCACTTACCCCACCTCCACGCTGATGATGAATAAGCGGTGACTCGTATGCGGCTGGCGGAAAAACAGCGGCCGTCCTCCGACTTTCAACCGGGACTCCATGGATATGATATGTCTCTGTGGGCATCCACCAACCTCTCTGCCGACGTTCTCGCCGGTGGGCAGGCCTCGACGTGGGCTTGGTTCCTCTGGGGCACAAGGCAGATAATATGCAGCACTACTAGGACAGAGCAAGGTGGATTCCAGCAGCAGGCACGGTTTGTCTTTTGTTTCAGCCTTGTCACTCAAGTCGTTTCGCTCACCTTATGAGCTCAATAGACTAGGATACTCACGCTGTACAAACTATCACACAGCCACAGTTGCGCAATGAACTAGGGTTTTGGTTGGCTCTTGTGGGAGGCGGTCTGCGGTTGCGGCCACTGGCAGAAAATAAAACTTTAAGTGGTAGGAATTGGCGGCACTGCCGCCTTTGCGTGACGAGAACAATGGCGCCAGCATCTGCGGAATCTCTCACAAGGCCAGCCGCGCCTTGGCAATTGAGGTCTAGAAATCAATAACTAAGGCTCGTTTGGGACTTGCTTTATCCCTTCTACCCCTCGGAAATTGGCTAGCTGGAGCGGGGCGGCTTCCCCATGGTATCAATCCCTTCCAAGGTGAGCCTTCTCCGAGAGTCACTTGGGACGGCGAAATCCAACAATGTGCGACTCACTCCTCGGGGCGGGCAAACTCCCGAGAAGGCTTCGCCCAGCGAATTCTACACGCTACCCACTCATTTAGTGTAAACCAATGTTAGACCATCGCTAAAACGCCTGTCAAAGATGACCCAGAGGAAATCCCAGACAGCACCTCGCCCTTGTCTATCGGCGTAGGCTGTCTAGCCTCGCTTGGAGGTCATCATCTCCGGAGCCGCCTCCGATGGCTTCAGCGACCCTACTCTCTGCCTGGGCATTCTTCTGAAGCCCGGTTGGAGTTTCTCCCAGCTGTGTGATCCCCAAAGTCAGTAAGATGGCTAGCCCCCACCGTAGACACCAAACCCCATATAAACTTCAAGAGAAACTACACAGAATAGTTTGATGTGGAACATACCGCCTGTCCTAAATCCACACCAATCTCATCCAGTACCTCTTTGACGACCTCTTCACCTTCTTCCTCGTCTTCCAATCCAGTTACATCGTCAATGGCATCATCCATCATCTCCTGTCGTTGATCCATAATGTCGTTTTCTTTTTCAAATTCCATAGCTATTCGTTGGAGGGCCGGGAGATTCATTTGTCTATTCATACTTCCGAGTAGGGATGTGGCTCCTTTCATCGACTGCATCATTTGCTCGTTGCTGCGGACAGTCTGGGTAGTAGAGAGATTAGTTAGGGTCGCTAGTACTAGGACGATATTGTGACACACCTGTATGCGTAGCGACACAGCTTGGAGCTGCGTACGCATCTGATAGAACTTCTGAATGTATCTGCCGACCTAGTTAGGAGCATACCTAGGGAGCCATAGGGGTCCAAGGGCGGCCACCTCCTCGTCCTCACCAAATCCTTGGCCTGGATTTTGCACGCGCCCATCTGCCCATTCTTGGCGCTCTTTTTGATGTCTTGTATAAGCTTTTTCTCTTGGTTCTCTAGCTTCTGTCGCTCGCGGTCAAGCTCCCGCTGAGCTTTCTCTAAGGCTCGCTGGTGCTTGCGAAGCCTTTCGGCTGGGGTCATGCGCTTTCCAAACGCCCATTCAACGATCTGCAAGAGGATGCTAAGTATCTTGTAGGTAGGAACCTAAGATGGAGCAGGGGCGGGCAGAGACGCAGTACTCACATTCATTGTGGCGATGCGTAGAGCGAAACCAAGCTGCCCCAAGGTGTAAGGTTAATGCCCCTCTGTCGTGAGCCCAATCCAGATGACGTTGCTCAGTTGGGGCTGCAGTGTTTACTGGTGCTAAGGGCTGCGCACTGAAGCGAATAAGTAATCACCTTTCCCATCAGTTCTTGTTCGCCATCACTCGCCCGCCAATCTCGTCGAAGCATCGATCCAAAATAATCGTCCGAACAGTCCAAACCGTCTGATAAACTCCTGGCTGAAAACGAAAACAGCACATTGATCGTATAGCTAGGCTCGTCCCCGAGATGAGTCAGGGGCTCTCCGGTGGCGAGTGTTCCGCCGGGGGTTCTTCATCGGGACCCTCGAACTCACGGTCTAGAAGCAACCCTCCTGGACTATCGAATGCGCGACCAACTTACATGACAGTTGGATCGGGGTCAACCTCAGCAAGCGCGGCTGCTCTGACCGCAATGTTGGAAAGCGATTCGGGTTACGGGGGTAGTGTCGCGGGAGACTCCACCGCGGGGACTGGTCAACCCGGTGGCGGATGGCATCCAGGTTTGACGGAGGACATGCCAACCCCGTCCCATACTCCTGTATTGATGGGCGAGACGAGTGAGGCCTGTACGTGTGCACTTGCGTCATATGAACTTGAAGTTCCGAATGGTTTCCTACTGACGCTGGATAATTGGCAGCGGAGAACGAACGGCGAACACTGGCGAGCCATGTTCATCAATTAGTATAGTATGTACGCACTCCACCCAACCGATTGTGAAACTGTTGCCAACTCCGTACAGTAATCAGAACCGCGCTGCGCTAGGCCGCTGTATCAACCGTACGGTTGAGATTCTCGGAGGACTCCAACGGACCAACGCATCCTGGCCGGCTCATTACCCCTCTGTCCAACGCACCGACATCCTCACTACTCAGCAACCACCTACGAGCCGCACTGGTCTTGCCCGCACACAATCAACCGCTGCAGGTTTTGATCGATTAGTGTCCCCTTCCGACCCTCCTATAAGACCAAACGCACCCAAACGAGCGTCAACTTCATCAGGCGAAGACAGCACGGCGGCCGAGTCAAGCTCAGCAGCAGAGAAGAGACCTATGATAGAGCCACGTTTAATAACGCCACAGATAGCGCAGGAATTCTCGATACTGAAACTTGACCTGAAGCTCGGTGCTCTTTCTCAGACTGAACTTGTCCATTCACTAGAGAAACACTCCGTAGCGTCACTACTGGATGGAAAGATTAGCCAAAGCATTAAGCATCTCCTCTCGCTACGCGAACGAATAGAAGATACGTCGAGCAAAGTTCTTGTAACGGGTGATCTGAATGCGGGAAAGTCTACATTCTGCAACGCCCTACTGCGGAGGAAGGTTCTTCCCGAAGACCAGCAACCTTGTACAAGCATCTTCTGCGAGGTCTTGAACGCTAGCGAGAATGGTGGAGTTGAGGAGGTTCATGCGGTGCACAAAGAGAAGTTGTACGACCGGAATGACGAGAGCACCTATGATGTTTACCACCTGAAGGAGCTTGAGAAATTAGTTGTGGATAACACCAAGTATACACAGGCAAAAGTCTACGTGCGAGATATCAGGTCAATCGACGAATCACTACTCAGCAACGGGGTTGTAGATATCTCTATCATCGATGCACCTGGTCTCAACTCGGACTCTCTCAAAACGACAGCCGTCTTCGCCAGGCAAGAGGAGATTGACGTAGTCGTCTTTGTGGTGTCCGCGGAAAACCACTTTACACTATCTGCGAAAGAGTTTATATTGAATGCTGCACATGAGAAGGCTTACATATTCATCGTTGTCAACCGATTTGATAACATTAGGGATCAAACTCGGTGCCAGAGGATAGTTCTAGAACAGGTTGCCCATTTAAGCCCGCGAACTTTCAAAGAATCAGCCGAGTTGGTTCATTTCGTTTCAAGCAATGCAATACCGACCAAACCCACTGGCGGTGATAGCGGTCCTGATCCTCCAGATGATGGTGCAGATGGAGACGGTGATGGCGATGGGGCGTCAAAACGCGGGGGAACTGATATGAGTGACGCTGGGGGGAAGGATGGAGGTAAGGGGAAGGGGAAGGAGAAGGAAAAGATTGAGGACTTTGAAAGTCTTGAACAAGCACTTCGCCGTTTTGTACTCGAAAAGCGATCCCGGTCGAAGCTCGCGCCTGCCAAAACCTACCTCCTTAATGTCCTCGGTGATGTGCACACCCTTGCGACAGTAAATAGAGATGTCGCCCAGTCGGAAATCGACAGGATGTCAAAAGAGCTGCAAGATCTCGAGCCAGTATTCGAACAGTCAATGAAGGCACGAGAAGAAGTCTCAGACGAGATTGATCGCACAATTGATCAATCTTGTTCGGAGATCTATGACTACACGCGGTCAACCCTTTCCACGGCCATTGCCCGTGTTGCGGAAGAGGACCTGGGTGTTCCTTATCCCGGATTCTTAAATGCCTTTCAATACGCGGAAGACATCAAACTAGCTATGCTGGACCAGATATCTACCGCCCTTACAAATTGCGAGGAGCTCGCACGTGAGCGAACTGTGCAAGGCGTCTCGAGCATCAAATCACTAGGGCTGCTCCATCTCGGTAACGAATACGCCGACATGAATTTCCGGTCTGATGTCATGTTCCGTCGCAAACGAGACGCTCTCGCTAGACAGGTTAACACAGAAGTTGAAATTTGGGACTTTTTTGACCTTCCTGGCCTGTTACATAGCCAGGAGAAGGTCGCTGGAACAAGTATGGCGTTGACGGTTGTGGGTGTGATGGGAAGTAGAATGGCTGGAGGCATTGGTTGGGTGGATGGCGTAGTAGGAGCAGCAAGGGTGTTAGGCACCAAGGGCGTAAGACCCTTGATAATACCGGGAATAGCCTTAGCTGGTAAGCCTTTCAAAATGCGCTCTACCCCACCCTCACTAACACACCATCCTTAAGTCATCGCCGCAACTACCTACGCCATCTCCCAGATCCCCACTACCCTCCCACACCGCCTTTCCACCAAACTCTCTACCAACCTTACCTCTATCGATTACGTCCACCAAAACAGCGACCGCGTCTCCAAGGAAGTCCGTAAGGTCCTCCATTTCCCGGCCGACAACCTCCGCGTCGGCTTGCAGCGCTCTGTCGAGAAACTGACCGTTCGGCGTGAGGAGACTGTGAAAGTATGCAAGGAGAGCGAGGTTGCGAGGAAATATTTTGGGAATTTGGTCAAAGAGAGTGGGGAACTTAGGGGGGTGGTGCAAAGGGTGGATCTGGAGGGGCCGGTTGCGGGTGGGTATGAGTCGTGATCATTTGGTTTCCCCCCCGCCTCCCCCAGCTCGACAGGTGTTTTTTTTCTTTGTCTCTGAATTCCTTGCTAGGTGTGATTAGCGTGGTTTAGACGGTTGCATAATTAAGAAAAAAAAAAAAAAGTTAGCTCATTACTGTACCCAGAAGGGAGGAGGTGTTTGAGTTTTTGACTTTGCTGTTTTTCATTTTTATTTTTTCCTTTTCCCCTCCCATCCATCATATATACGTATGTGTATAGTATAGGTATGTAAGTATGTACTGTACGTTTAAAAAAAAAAGTGTATAGTGTCGGTGTGTGTATGTAACTATGCGGTTTGTATTACTCCTTATGGATGGATACACGTGTTGGAAAGAAAGGGGATGTTTTTTTTAATCCCAATTTTTATGTCGTAACCTAGACTGACTGGGTTAAGTTAGTTGGGGTCACAGGGGAAGGGGTGTGTTTTGTTATCCAAATTTTTTTTGCGTCGAGCGTCGTAGCCTGAACTAAGTACTTAGTTGGGGTTATTGAGGCGGGGGGAGTTTTAAATCCCATCTCCCTAGGGCAAAAAAAAAAAAAGAACCCCCAAACTATATGCAAGTATAGGTCCGCGCTCTCTGCGTTAAAAAAAGAAAAGAGAGAGGGCAAAATAATCCTAAAGAATATTTCACCGATGAGGCCTCTGTCTCGTACTCCTCTTGACAGCTGCCGAATCTCTTGCAACGCCAATACTCCTCATCTTTTTTACTTTTGGCGTCGGGATCTCCAACCCCCTCAGTTTCCTCATCACTCTCTCCTTCTGCTTCTGCGCCTCTGGGTCCTCGTACGTCACTACTTGGCTCGCGAGCGGCACCTCGGCCATCGCATGGGATCTTTCCTGGGATAGGAGCTCGAGGCCGTCGTCCGTTGCTGCATTGTTATTGCTATTGCTGCCACCAAGGATCTTTAATGACGGTGTACCACCCGCCTCCTCGGCGCCGTTGGTGCTTGCTCCGGATAAGGTGAGAGCGATAGAAGCATGTGAGGAAACGGTTGAGGCAGTGCGACCAAGTAGGCCACGTCGAGGTCTTCGTCCGCGGTCACTCATCGGGGGCTGTTCTCGAAGGAGTTGTCCCCGCTGGTGTCTCAATAACTCAGCTATTTTTTCGCCAATATCTTCCCCTTTCTGTGGGTCAGATCTTATCGCTGCGAGGGGGGCTTCGGGGGTACCCAATGTGCCCTGGCTGGTGGAATTGACTTCCTGGCCTAGATCTTGTAGAGGTGTGCCCCGTTTGGGCATCCCGTTGTGGCTGGCATTATCGCTCCTATCACAATGAACACTGCTGTTCTCTTCGGATCTCATTGCACCCATACCTATGGGAGGTTCTGCAATACCCGTCTTTTCGCGAGATTCGCTACCTGGAGGCTCACCAGCGCAGTGAGCTTGTCCTTTCGCCTGGCTAGCTATTCCTGTGCGGCGCGGTGGTGCATTTGCCCGACCTCCCGAATTCCGCCTAGGTTCTATACGTCCATCGGGCATTTCACTTCTATGCGGTACTAATGGGTTCGCCGCCCTTTTCGGGGCGGGGATGCAGTACCTTTCAAACGGCTGCACTTGGCCAGTTTTCACACAGTCCCAGAGCCACTCGGCAGAGACCGCAGGAATGTCCCACATGAAGGCGTGCTTTATCTTCATTCCCGCGGATGTCGAGTTGCATATAAGAACAGAAGTCCGCTTTGTCAGAGAGCCGTCATACGTAGCGCCTATTGAGACAATAAGACTCAGACCCATCTGCAAAGGGGCGATTCAGATATTCACTTACCCATCAGATCAACTAGTTTGGAAACGTGTAGCAAGTCTACGTCCTCAAAAGCTGTCGAGCAGATTGTCATTCGCTCAAACCCTGTAACTTCTTAGTTCGAAGCACACTTCTATAGTCGAGCTCTGGAGCTTACCTGCTATTGGGAAACGAGGAAAGGGACGACTCGTTACGTTTTCGTTTGGATCTACGAAATTTCTGCAGTACAGACATCGCTCAATCCACCATTCATTGACGATTGTCGCTCTACCATCTGGTATATCTGGACACTTGCTCAATGACGAGCTATGGGGAACGACAACGTAGTTTTCTGAGCACGATTGCATAGAGCCGAGTTGAGAGAGTTCAGATATTGAAGAAAATATCACCGCATCGTGTGATGACAAATGCTCTCTTAAAACTGACGTCTAGCACGGTGTAAAAAAATCAGCTCCCCTAGAATCTGACGCGTTCTCGAGTTTACAGACGTACCTTTTTGTGGTCAAATCCGTGCAGGACGAATCTTCGGCCTTGGAACAAACCGCCGCTACCTCTCGGCCCGGCGCGAGACCCTACCACCCTGTCTTTTTCGACATCCATATTCCCACCCGAGCTGTTTGAACCGGGAGCTAGAGAATCCTGTCGTTTGTGGTTCGAATCCAAAATCGCGCTATCCCTAATAGGTGTCACGCCCAACGGGGTTTCGTCCCATTCACTCCTTTGCTGTGCCCCCCCTCCAAAGCCACCACCGATAATGTCATCCCAGATACTCACGTTCTGGCTGCCCAGCTTTTGTGATGCACTACGCCTCAACTTCCGACGCTCTCCAAACTCTCCACCAAGCACCGCAGCAGCCTCAGTATCGTCACGGGATCTCTTGCCTAAGCATGAACCAGAAGCCGTCCTCCGAATCCAGGCATTCTTCCCCCGCTCTTCTCGAGGGATACTGTGGGTGTATTCCCTCTCATCGAGGGTCATCCCCCGCTCCAAACTATCCCGCAGCCACTCTGGAGTAACAATGTGGAGGCCCCATGTCGAAGCATAGTGGTACTTTCTACCCTCGGGCTTCTTTGCCATCAAATGTGTAACCAGCTTGGTTAAATCTGCGTGGTATTCGGCGCCATGTGCTGTAACCAGTTCTTGCAGTTTCTGTCGCTCATCAACTGTGAAGAAGAATAATGAGTACTATCCATGGCGATGAACTGCAGCAGAAACGCACCGTCTTCAACTCCCGTAAAGCAGATCCTGAGGCCTGAAAAGACAGGGAACTTGTGCTTTTCCTCCAACATTCGAACGTCCGTCTCTCCCCCCTCAATCCATGACTGACGAACAGCCTCGATCCAGTCACGGTCCAGAACCTTCACATCTGGCCTCTCCTTTGCTACGTATCTGTACTTTGGGGTGTTTAGCTCGCCGACAACGAGATGCGTGACGTCGGAAGTGAGGTCCAATTGGTTGACAGCACCCATCTGCTGTGCGCACGAAGCCAAGCGTGACTGTTATACATATGGCCAACGTAAGCGTCCAGATCTCCCTGAGCACCCTGGCAAACATATTTGTTTGGCTTGATCTGGTACTTACACGTAGCTCGGGCGGGATGGAGGTGCAGCACAAAACGACCCCGCGCAGAGGGAGCGAGGCTCTATCCGCTGGGCCAGACGTGAGCACGCATTCTTCATCGGCTCGGCATCATGAAAGCCAGAGAGACAACTCACCGAAATCGCCATCGCCATCCATCTCTGCTGCAACGGAGCAGGTGCTGGCAGGTCCGCGCGTGGGATCCGGGCAGGTTCGCGTTGCAGCAGCTGCAACGCGACATGATGCAGCTAGAGGCGAGTCACGTGCTATGCCAACAACTACAAGAACTGTACGGCGGCCTGCAGCCACCAATAGGGCACGTGATCTGAGGCCTTCCAGTGTTCCCATGCTCCCTTGCTCCACTATGGCAAACCAACCACCAGATTTCGCTGTCGCGACACAAGCGGTTCACCAATTCGACGACCGGGTTGTTCCCACGGGCAACACGGCGATCGGCGGGCTCGCCGCCGTCTTGCAGGAGATTCAGCAGATAAACCAGATATTCGACCGCTCCGAACACAGCTCGAAAGCAGAGTATAGACTCATAACCATTGATTCGAGACCTTGTACTTGCTAACTCTACCGTGACTTGTGACAGAAGAGTAAACGACGTTTCCAGGCTCCAAAACAGCAGGATCCCTAACTCTGACCACCATCTTGCGGTACTGCACTCGTATGCGGACAACACACCGTTTCCCAACTTCCCTGCGACTCCCACAGATATCTCAAGCCCTCTCTAGTGGATTATTTCATAAACATTCGCAGTTATGAGCTATTAGTTAACTAGAAAATGACTTATAGATGCAAATCTCGACCTCATCCTCCGCCAGTTGGAACTGAGCGCAGCTGGGGATCGTGCGGAGAAGGAAGGAAGGCTGCGTGTTACTATTGGGCTACTTGAAAAACCAGTTTAGATACGGTATCTGTACAGTAAACACACAGTTGAGCCCAAACCAGGCATTCGCAACCCCAAGTCTCGTCAATCGCCGAGTGGCAACAGTGCTTGTTTTGTGAGGCTTGACTGGCCCCACGCCATTGGCCCTGCGTGACGCTTCCTGCGCAATGACGACGAAGTGCCGCCCGTTCCTTGATCCGAAACCGACCTCTGGATCTCGCTGGCTCTGACGCGATCGATCACGGCGCTTTTCGTCGGCCCCGCCAAACGCCCATATATTGTGACCATGTTCCAGTGGTCATCGCCAAATCCCCGATTCCCGTTGAAACGCCGCGTTGACCTGGCAGGCCCCCGCCCGTTGTCTCCGCACAGCCGACCGATACCGGCTAAAAACCCCAACAGCTCCAACGCAACTCCAACGCTCTCCCAGACGCAGCGAGAAGCTGACACTCGCTCACACCGCTAGCGTGGCCCAACCCCCAAATGCCGTCGGCGTCGGTGGTTTTCTGGTACGTCACCCTCGGCACCAGGCCTCTCGTTACTAATCCTGATTCATCTTGGTGCTGCCATTAAATTTTGCATGTTGCTCTTGTGATTCCATTCGATTATTTATAAATTTCATTGTTCCCCTCACTTCGCTCCCTAGCGGCTGGTGGCTAGAGCAAGGGCAGAAGTGTCAGACCGGCGTTTATCCGTTGGTGTTTCACCGTGCCATACGGAGTACTGCGCTGCTGGGTGTCACCTAGCACGAAGCAATCCGGACACCACGCCCCTTCCGTAAGTCAGAGTCGTCTTCTAGCCCTTGTGATCGCCTTGCGACCTCTATAGCATGTTCGCAACGCCAGACGTTGCCGCTGTCGCGTTTCACCTGTTGTTCTAGCGAATGCGAACGTGGACAAAAATTGATCTCGTCCATATATTCGCACCCGCCCCCCGTACCTCAAGCTGTGGCCCCCAAAGCTCGGTTTCTAGCTCCCTTTTTTTTTTTTTTTTCTTTTTTGGTTGTACAAACTGGCCAGCTCATACATGGCAGATTTTTCAAGGCAGGTCCACTCATTGCGGGGAATTATTACCTACACGCCTCAACATCCAAGTCATTCAAACAGCTCCATTCGGGGCTATTTCCGGGGCCGGAGAGAACGGTCTGGCTTTATCCAGGTCCTCCGATATCCCTCCCCTGACAGGGGAATAGGGAAGCCTCTTTTAAAAAAACTGGCTTCAAAGGAGAACGCGAAGCGTTTCCTTCGCTCTTTTACCCTTTCGCATTCGACTCAATCCACTTCAGCAGCAACCGCCAGTCTGTCAGAGCAGCCAGCAGGTCCTGGGCTTGCCCAGTCGACCCTTTCCGCGCACGTTGATCACCGCAGGATGACTTCAGATCCAGCGAGGGCATCCAGGTCGCCTCAGCCGTACACCCCGTCCAACGATGGGCCCTCCCAGAGATACCAAGCATCAACTAGCACGCTTGCCAGTTCGGGTGGTTCTCAACCGTCCTCCCAAAATGCCAGCAGGTCGGCGTCCCCATCATCGGTGAACCGTGCCGGGACCAGCGAGAACACGCAACACCCTCCTCTCACCAGGGAAAAGCCGGTTGCAGCTGCGGGTTCCATCTCTGCCTCGATAGTCCTAGCTGAGCCAATGCTTTTCCTCCACGGGTTCGAGCCAAACGACATAGGTGAGAGGGCGCCCGCCATGCTTAGGGGGAGCTTGGTTGTAAGAGTCACCAAAAGTACAAAGGTCAAATCCATATACCTACACTTTACAGGGAAATCTAGGACAGAGTGGCCGGAAGGTGAGCTTGAAGCCCCATATAACCAAACTAGTGACGGATTTGCTGACCCCAGGTCTATGAGAAGGCATTCCCCCGAGAAGGGTGGACTTTAGCGAAGAACGCACAATAATGCATCATATTTGGTCATTTTTTGACGCAAAATTTGCCAATGCGAACCGTAGCCCTTGTGCTGACTATGTAAGATTGCACAACCAACCGTCGAAATCATGGGACCCCCAAGTTCCACCAACTTCATTTGGTTCTACATTCAGCAATTTTGCACGTCCAGCATCACCTACACGTACCGAGCCAAAACGACACTCTTTACAATTAAATCAATCCACGAGTTTTGGCAAGGGGGAGCTGGCAACATATCAAGCCGCTACGTCGAAAGGCTATAGAACGTTCCAGCCCGGCGACTATGTGTACAACTTTGAGCTTCCCCTCGATGGCCACCTACCAGAAACAATCAATGTTGATCTCGGAAGCGTGAAGTACAATTTAGAAGCGTGTATTGAACGCGCCGGAGCATTTCGACAGAATCTCGTGGGGAACAAGGAAATACTAGTCATTCGGGCACCGGCAGAGAACTCATTAGAGCAAGTTGAGCCTATTGCGATTAGCAGAACTTGGGAAGACCAACTCCATTACGACATTGTGATTTCCGGCAAATCGTTTCCTCTAGGATCGCAGATACCCATAGCTTTCAAGTTAACTCCCTTGGCAAAAGTCCAATGTCACCGTATCAAAGTTCTCGTCACTGAAAACGTTGAGTACTGGGCTAGCAATAGGAAAGTCCATCGATTAGAACCCAACAAGAAGATTTCTTTGTTTGAGAAAAGATCCGATGGACCTACGTGCAGCGCATATCCTGGTTCGACCGTAAGAATACTATCTGGCGGAGGTGTTGATTTCGATTGCCGCGCCGCAGCCGCCGCAGGGGACGAAAATGTCCGTGTAGACAACGGCGATAATTTGCTCGGTAGCCTCGAGGGAGAGCACAATATCGGCCCCACAGAAATGGAATTTAGCGTGCAGTTGCCGAGCTGTTCTACTATGAAAGAAAAGAGAGATAGACTCCATTTTGACACAACCTTTCGCGACATCCAGGTGCACCACTGGATCAAGGTAAGGATCACTGCTCCTCCTCCCCCCCCGTGATTTCGGCTCTGAATTACTGACAGCTGACTTCTGGCTTTGCAGATCATCCTGCGGTTAAGTAGGCCAGACAGAGATGATCCTTCTAAGCGCAGGCACTTTGAGATCTCGATAGACTCACCATTCCACATCCTTTCCTGCCAGGCAACGGCCAGGAACACGTCACTTCCGGCATACTCTCCAGGCCCTCCAAACGGTGATGGCAGCTACGTGTGTGGTTGCCCCGACGCACCTCGCAACACTACGAATTTCCGCGGCGGCGTCCAAACAATATCAAGCGAATGTGCTACAGTGCCCTTACATGAACTCCAAAGGCCTATCCACCTGCTTCGGTTACCATCCTACAACCCACCGGCCTTCGAAGACGACGTACCCCCACCGCTACTCACACCGCCGCCACTCTACGACAGTATTATATCTACCCAAAACCCACTTGCAGACTATTTTTCGAGACGTAGGGAGTTGAACCTGTCAGGTGAATCAAGCGAGATGGACATGTCCAGCCGGAGGTCACGCACAGAGTTCCCACTATCGCCGGGTGGCCGTGTACATAGGAGCATGGATGAGCAGCGGACTTGGACACCGATTGGTGAGTAGGGCTTTGGACCCTACGTATAGATAGGCATTTGGGAAAGCGCAGGGTTCTATCGCTTTGTTTGTTATTTTTTTGGCTTTTTTTTTTTGTAACGAACCCACAAGAAAGAAAGTCATGTCAATCAATCAATTCAATCAATCAATCAATCAATCAATCAATTAATCAATCAAATGTTTGACATTTTATTTTTATTTTAATTTTTTTAATTTTTTTTAATTTTTTTTCCCCCCGAGAATAACATAGCGCTCTATTATTATTATTATTATTATTCTAGCGTTTTTTTCTACGAAAACGGGCGGGGGGGGGGGGAGGTGTGTGCTGGGCGACCCTTGATTTTTTTTATTTTAAAAACCGGCGCTTTTTTTTTTTTTCTTTCCACCACAAATGGGGATGGATCTATGGAGTTTTTTTTTTTTTTGGTTTTTGGTTTTGGTTTTTCCCTCTCCTCCTCTTTTCCCTTCTCTTCTCTAGAGTACAGCGTACGGCGTATAGCTTACATCCAGTACATCCAGTACATCCAGTACATCCAGTACATCCAGTACATTCACATCATCCCCCTCAACAAGCTTCTTCTTCTTCTTCTTCTTCTTCTTCTGTGCCGCCGTCGTGGCATCCCATCCATCTATCCATCTATCCATCCATCCCAGGTATCGGACTCATCCCTCTCTGCCCAGAAAAAAAAAAAAAAAACAGCATAGAGAAAGAGCGTCGATCCTGCTCTGTTGCCCCCCCCTTGCATTGCATTGCATATTGCATTGCACTAGAACACGCTTTCCACAGCGAACACCATTTAATTTACACTTTTTCTTCTTCTTTTCCTTCTTCTACAGGCGCAACTGAAGGTTGTTTTTCTCCTTTCTTTCTTTTTTTTTTTTTTTTTTTTT
>JAJDFF020000130.1:0-83888 GCA_021527025.2 Geoglossum cookeanum
CACTACCACCATATTTGCTGCCCCTCTTGTCTTGCCTACTCAAGTCTACCGCTCGGTGAATCCGGACCCACAGAACGCCTAGGGCCTCAGTATCCTTTTGGATATCGTCCCCCTTGAGCATCTTGGCCATATCTAGAGTCATGGATTTTGGAGCAACATACTCGCTCGCGGCCGCACCAATTGCGTAATTCACGAACTTCGATATTAGGGGTAGGTTGAGGACATTGATGCCCCTTTTAATCATTGGTACGCATCCGGCTTCGACTTTAGGAAGGCCCATGAGCGTAAAAGTAAGTGCTTTCAGATAGGGTGGCTCCTGGGTGACTTGCAGACGCAGCCTTACCGTTGCCACTGGGATAGGTCAGCAGTAATCTTAAGTGATCTCAACGTTAGGCCTCACCGAGACCCTGTAGCTCGACCCAGATCGGAAGAGGTACCCCGAATAAACCCTTCACGCCGAGATAAAATACCAACTGCATGTGCATGTTTCTCGCCTTAGACGAAACTCCTCGGCCGCTCGGGTCGGCATGGTAGGCAACGCTGGCCTTTAAGAAAGTGAGCCAATCTAGCATACGTAGGAATTCAAGCTTTCGGTCCTACCTCAAGGTTATAGAAATCCCCTCCTTGTTCATCTGCCGCCGCCTCCTCTGGATCCTTTGTCCTTTTGTTTGATTCGTGGATGCTCTCCATGAGGCTTTTAACTTGTGTATCTGGAAGAGCACGCAGGCTCAGGATGCGGATAGGGTTTGACCCTTGGTTGATCTCTGCGACCCTCACGTTCTCTATGACTCCTGGGACTGACGCCTGCATCACATCTTCAAGCAAGTCGGCAACGGAGGCGAACATATCAGGGTTGATAAGGCCCCAAATAACTCCCACCAGAGTGTTCATCCACTCTACCGACTCTGGGATTAAGTTTATCGCTGCCTACACACCGGGCCTGCGTCAGTTGTCGACATTTCACGCTTAGTAAAAAATAGCCAAAATACACGAACCAGCTCTCCTCGTTTCTGTTCGCTGGACCATTCAAGTTCCCTCCCGCTCCGGACCACTTCTCTCATCCAAAGCCACACTCCCGTAGACACACAAAGCCCCATCGGGATTATGCCCCAAAGTGATCCTCCAAACGCATACCCAAGAACTACGATTGCCACGAGAATCCCCACGCATACCAAGCCAGCTCTCGCTTCGAGGGCAGTGAATGTACGTTCATAGGTGATAGATGGCGTGGGGTGGAACAAAATATTGGTTTTTTCGCCATGGATTGGAACGTCGGAGGTGCTCCCCGGGTATATGGGGTCAGGTGGAGCCGTGATATCTTGATTCTTTTTATAGTCATCAAGCGGTTGATGAGGGTCTGTTTTAACCGGCTGCCCGAGACTTGTTAGAACGAGTATTTCTCAGCTAGATGTAAGGGTCCATACAGCTTCCTGGCCCTCCAGATTCGCATTCGGTACCGAGATCTATCTTCTTCAGCCGTTGTATAAAATATCTTAGCCACAATATGACATACATGAGGGTTTCTAACAGCACTCCTAAAGTTTTTATCCACAGCTTCGATCTGCACCTCGCCCCCTGTAGTCGGGTCTGTGACTGTGTTTCGTGCTGGGTGCTTTGCGGAAGTGCTAGACTCGGTATGTGGCTTTATACCACTATGTTCCTCCTGCTTCTGCAGCTCCTCGATCTCTTTGTCCCTCTTCTTCTTATCCTTATCCAAATTCTCCACAAATTTCTGGATGTTCGGAATGGGATTTCTGCCCGAGTAGTGGGCTCCTGGAGTCTGATGCTGACCAGTAGATGCCATCGCGATGATATTTGACTGAGGTACTGGGTGTTTACTCTGAGCAATTGGTATTGTTCTTCAAACTGACGCGGTGAATGGCCCTGAACATGGTTGCCAAAGTGTAGAAAGCAGGTCATGGGTAGTTAAGGTAATCTACGCAGGCAAGGAGGGCTCCTAAGCGGGCGACGTCATGGTTATGTAGCTGCCCGCCGATCACATTGCCAAACAGCGGCAGCGTGGCTCCAGCGGGACACGGCATCAGTACCGTTAGTTTGGTAGTTGCACCTCTCAAGCGCTCTCCGCGTTCCACAACGGTGATGTGCGGTGCAGATTTGCGGTGCAGATGATGTTATCTAACAATTCGGGAGCTTCCCCCTCAAAAATATATATCGACAGGGGGTGCGGTCTTGGCGATAAAGGAAAAGATCAAAACTGCGGCGTACTATGGTACAACATAAGATTTGTTAGTATGCGCCAGGCGGCCGATCGCGCTGCAGGCTAAATTAATGCCGCTTTATAATATACATTAATGTTTGGTAAATTTACCATCTGCATTCATAACAGCCACAGTATGCCCTGCCTGTATTGGTACGGAGCTAGAATTGGATACAGATGAGTGATTGCTCCAGGTTTGCTTGCCCAGCCGCGTGAGCACAGGGCGGCATTGCTTTCCCTCTAGAATTGGGGCCGCACGTTTCTTGGCGCCCGTTGCTAGAGTATGCAAAACGAAGACGACCGACTTCATCAGCCAGGGAGCAAATGAAGAACACCGTCGCTGCTTCTTCTTGAGGACGGTGATACTTCTCATTCATGATGAGATTGCTTGCTCGCGGTAGCAGACGTTAATGTCTTTACGCCCCACATCTCTCGCCCGAGAGCCCGCCTTCGATCCGCACAAATGTCATCCTCAAGCATCCGCGTCTTTGTTCACTGGACCGAACAGACAGTATTCGCTGGAGAAGATATCGACTGCAGGATAATCTTCAAGAATACCGCTCCTGTCGTTGGGGGTACAAAGCCGAACACACGAAACGCCCAGGCAAATGGCTTCCCAGTTGGAGGGGATCGTCAACGGAAGGCACCGTGGCAGGGCCCAGCTGCGGGTGCGAGGGGCAACATGTCTCTAGCTTCTAGATCATCGCCGTCAAGGGGTCATCAGCCTACACTGTCACTTAGTGTGCCTCCCTCGCCGGGCAGGAGGAATGGAAGTCCGGGATCATCTGCACCAAATGGGACAACTGAACGACCGCGACATAAACACCACCGATCCGTTTCGATTACACCTATTGGCGGAAACAAGGCTGGGGGAAGCGAAGGGGGTAAGACCAATGGTACGCCAAGTGGACAAAGATCTTCTAGAGGGCATACAAGGTCTGCAAGTTTACAGATTTTTCCTAGGAGTTTCGGTAGGTCAACAAGCCCTGGAACAATACCGGGTTCGCAAGCGCTTTCTAGTCAATCTTGAACATCGGGCTAATTCAGGGTAGCTCCGGTAGCCGGCCGAAACATAGTCCAGCCCTCAGCACTCCACAACTTCACGCCTCAGATCTATGAGCCTCCAGATTCGATACAGAGCCTTCCAACACGGAATATCCGGCGACTCTCGGGTGCTAACACAGCACCAGCCACTCCCGCCCTGCCACAGACAGGCAGAAGTACCTCTGGATCTTTTTCGAAGGCCTTCAGGTTTCCAGGTTCGCCCTTAGCGCAAACGAACCAAGCCCGAGACCCACCAGACACTCCTTTAAGCCCCAGGAGCGTTCCGCCAGCATCTAGGACGTATACCCCAAAGCCCCTTGAGGAACCAGTTGGTGGTTTAGACCCCCTACCCCCAGTTACGAAAATCCTCTCTGGGTCTAGCATAAACGGCACACCTAGAAGCAGTGGGGAATTCTATTCGATGAGCAATAACTCAACAGAAACCTTAGCGTCCGAATACACGCCTCAAGTGTCTAGTAGACTCCTCCGACAGCCCCATATTCGCAGAATCTCAAATCTAGCACCTACTAGTAATTCTTGGCCTCCGGAAGCTCTAATGATGGGCTACGTACAGATAATGGGTACCTTCACCGTGGACGGCTCATTGATTAACCAGGCCCCTTTCGAGGAAGTAAAGCGGAAGGGTGTCGTGGGTGGACAAGGGGGAGGTGGTGTGGTAGGGGTGGAAACCAGCAGGAAGGATAGCGGGCTCTTCGGCGCCCTTGGCTGGGGCAACATTGGGGAGTCGATCGGGGGCCTGCTTAGCAGTGGGGAGCTAAGTAGTATCAAACAGATGAGGGATACCGCAAACTCGAAGACCATACCCCTAATAACAACCCCACAATCGATTCTCTTCGTCAATTTACAATTGGCTCCAGGCGAGAGTAAGAGTTATAGCTACGCCTTTAAATTGCCGAGGGGATTACCTCCAACTCATAAAGGCAAGGCTATTAAAATCTCTTACAGTCTCGTCATCGGCACCCAAAGAGCGACTAAGGGAAAGGAGCAGCATATGAAACAAGTAAATTTACCTTTCCGAGTCTTAGGAGGAGTAGATGGTGTGTCTCTCCCCTTATTGAGGTCTTGGCCTGTCATTGATTAACTTAATAACCTAAAGCTCGCGGAGAAATAATGGGTCATGACCTAATGTCCCCATATATTATCCTCAAGGACAACGCACGTACCTCCAGTATTGAGTCCCTGGCCATTCAGGAAAAAAGCAATAAGCAACAGGATTCCTCCTTCGAAGACTTTATATCTTACGTCGACTCGCTCCTATCTAAACCACATCGGAACCCCACCACTGGCCTCATCCCCCCCCAATTATCCCCAACAGCCCCCAACCACTCCCGGCATGGCTCTGTCATCGAGGAACCCTCAGCAAAAGAAGCAATCGACCTCGCTATCCTAAGAGGCAATCCCTCATCTTCCTCAGCTCGCAGCGCTAACCGCTTCGAGGTTGCCCGCAACGGTCGCCGCGTCGCAGTCCTCACGCTGGGCCGTTCTGCCTATCGCCTCGGTGAAACAGTAATCGCCGTCATCGACTTCTCCAATGCAGAAATCCCCTGCTACGCCCTCCACGCCGTCCTAGAAACCTCTGAGCGCGTAGACCCCTCCATCGCACTCCGTTCCGGCGCCAGCATCTACCGCGTCACCCGGCGGACCCATGGCTCGCACTCCGAATCCACTCTCTTTGCCCGCCGCGTCGTCTTTGCCCCTACTATCCCCATAACCGCGACACCTGAATTCATAACCAGCGGAATAAGCCTAGACTGGAAACTTAAAGTCGAATTCGTCACTCCGAGGATACCAGGCAACGAGGAGGACGAAGGCGGGGGAGCACCATTGCTGGAAGAGGTACAGAAGGATGATAGGGGTGTGATTCTGGCTGCTGTCGAGGGAATTACGTGTGAGAGTTTCGAGGTTATGGTTCCCGTAAGGGTCTATGGTGCTGTGGTTGGGGGGGCCGTCATCAAGGACGAATCTGCGGGGACAGACGGATTTGCAGTGTAACTAGAGATTATTTAGAAAAAAAACTTTTCCTTTCCCATTTTCTCTCCTCCCCTCTTTTTTTGTTCGACCCACTACAATTTTTTTCCTAATTGCTTTACAGAGTATATACACAAAAAGTAAATCCCCGACTTCTTCTATTTATATATTTACTTGAACTTCTTTTCTCCCCCCTTCATTTTTTAAAATATTTTTATAAAGTTGAGTTGAGTCAAGTCTGGGTTAGACTAGATATCATATGCATGTTTTGGTTTTTAGTTTGGAGGCTAGGCGGGATAGAAAATGGGGATGGGAGAATTGAAGGGCATCAAAATAAAAATATCATGATATGTACTGGGATTGGGTGAATGTTCTCTAAAGTTGAGTGGGCCAACAATGGAATCGATTACGTCTTGACCTGTTTTTGAAAACCCTCTCGGAGGACTCTGAAAAGAGACGATTCTATCTATACAATTGACGTTATGGGTATTGCTCCGTTCTATATACGACAAATAAAATATTCCCTTAAAACGCCAAGAGATTCTGCTTTTCGGGGCCCTGTCGGACCCTATATCCTCATAACGACCCGCTAATAGGAAAAATAGTAAGAAACGCCTAAAAATATGCGATAAGGAGATAAGAAATTATGCTAGATGTTGAAATTTCTTGGCCTCCCGGCAGTAGGAGGAGATAGATAAATGGGCGTTTCTAGCTTAAACCGTTCAATCGTCGATATATCTTCTTGTGCTGTTCTAAGAATATCATCGTAGCGATGGTTTGGGGGCCTAGACGGATGAAACTAGGGACCCAACCCCTAAACATCCACCTAACGCCTTCCTGGCGGCAAGTGTCTTTCAAGATGGTTATGAGACCCTCTGATTCTTTTGCACTCATGACGCGGGTTTTTATGACGTCAACAGGGCTGCAGATCGTGGTTGCAACAAATCCGGCTAGGAATGATGCGGTAAAATGTGTGGTTATGCCATCGCCTAGGGGAGTTTCGATCAGGATAAGCCGCTTGAAAGCATCGTAGGTGGCTAGCTGCGATGACGTCATAAGGAGGGCACGTATGCTATTTGGCCAGACGCCACGGAAGAGAGATTGCCAACCCTCTTCTCTAATCATACGAACGAGGCCATCGGCAGCATGTTTGTAGTTCCGCCGTTGGGATTCCGGGAGGGCGGCGTCGTTTTGCATTCGTACGTTTAAAACGTCGGCGGGATTGCCGACGACGCCACCAATGAAGCCGGAGACCGAGGACATGGCGACGAGGGAAAGAAAGCGGGGGGATTTCTTATCGGTAGTAAACCGTTGCTTGATTTCTGCGTAGATGCCGAAGCGAGTGGTGCTGTACGTCACTGTACTGTTGTGAGCAGCTAGGCTTTTCAAGGGAGTCATATGGGGACCTACTCTGGCGGAGCAGGCTCGCTGAGAGCTGAATTAGGAGTCAGCGTCATTCTGTGCGTCCTTAGATATTTGGGATCGCATACTCCACGGTAAAGACCAAGAATTCCATCGAACTTGACGACGTGAACGAACATGCTCATCGTTCCTTTGCTCGGCGAGGTCCTACAGGCGGTCTGAAGTCTGACCTGCGTTCTGTGAGCTACATTGTTCCCTGGACAAAGGCCACTGAAGGTTGGTATTAGGTAGTCGTACCTTGACTAGAGCAATCGTTAGCTGCGCCCGGGAACTTCAATGAAGGTTGTACGACTCACCGAGGTCCAATGGATGTGTCACACAAGCCGCAAAGCACGACGCAGAACCGCCAAACCTGTGCTCACTGTATTAGCAGCCATTGAGCGATCCTGGAAACTCCCTAGTGCTCTGCTCTCGAGTTGAAATGACGACATGCTCACCAGAACGGATAGCGGACTCTATCAATCTTCACGTTCTTCCGCTCCCTACTGCCTCTCCTGAACTTGGTGTCCCCCTCGCACGACATCTTAGCGTTTTGTGCCAATGTCATATTCCTGCGTGCTGCGGTGTTTCTGATGGTGAAAAAAGTTCGTTTGTGCTCGTGAGAAGAAAAGAAGATATGCGTCCAGAAAGGGAAACGGCCGAAAATTATTCCACGCGAGCCGGAAGTCGAGGCGGAACAATGTTTCGCCGAGACTATGACTCTCGGGCTTTGCGATTGATGGGCGTCTGCTGTCTTATGCCGCTGGGTGATGAAGAGGTATGGCTCTCAAGAGGAAGGAGTTGGCGAGGATCGATGGACGGGCAATCATTCACTTCGTATGATATGCTCTTCTCTTGCGCGTTGGACGTCCATGTTAACTAATGTTGCCTGTAGGATGTAGGTCTTGCAGATCCATCTTGCTTGGGCAAGTCTCGAGCAGATTGTCCGTATTTCGAGTCTTTAGCTTAAGAGCCAACGGTGGATTACGGAAGCGCGATGGCTGATTGGGGCTGTCTCATCGACTTATCCTAAGCCAAGCTCAACATGATACCCGATTCCCGCCGCTGCTCGGCGTTCGGTAGTCCTGCCCTGGTGTTCTAGCTCGGTCCAGTCTTGATATAAGCTCTGAATACCCCTGACGTATCTCGGAGAGCCTCCTGGTTGTCGATCAGATTGCGGACGAGTGTTTAGCACTGCACCTGTCTTGCATGTGGTCTTGCGGAATCTGTGGAGTCTTTCCGGGGTACATGTACTCTGTATATTACGAGAGAGGCTATTATATGTGATTTGGCGACGGCATTTTGCGGACGGTCGGCTCACATCTCACAGTATGATTGCTTCTATGCGTCGGTTTTCGAGCACGAGAACCCCGCACTGAAGGGGCTTCCCCTCGCGGTTCAGCAAAAGCAGATTGTCGTTACGTGCAATTACGAAGCACGCAGACGGGTACGCACCCTTGCTCTTTGGTATCCGAAGCGTTATCATGGGCCTACAGCCTAACAGGATAGTATTAGGGCCTCTATAAACTGCAGCTGATCACAGAGGCAAAGAAGATATGCCCGGACGTTGTTATTGTTCTTGGTGAAGACCTGACGCGTTTCCGCGATGCCTCGAAGGACCTTTATCATTTCTTGCAAGAATTCGTCTGGAGCAAGAGGGTGGAAAGGCTTGGCTTCGATGAGGTATTGCCCTTTGACAGTCGAATTATTTATTATAGTTAGATGGTCTGTTCAATACATGGCGCCCTAACTTCTTGCCACTGAAGATCTTCATGGATGTCACAGACATGATAGATTATAATGTGGAGCTCCTGAACTCGAACGACCCTAGTAATGCATACTTCCACCTCTCCCGCACCGACCCAGCTATTGGATTTTCATATGATATTACTCAAATACCCGGCCACACGTATCCACCCACAGCCTCCGAGCTACCTTCGCCGACGACACCCGTCTCAACGTCTCGAGAATGTGGCAAGGGTAGCCTTCGCATCCGCCTAGTCGTGGCATCCCATCTCGCTAGGTACCTTCGACACCAACTCGAAACCGAAAAGGGATATACGTGCACTTCCGGCATATCCACCTCGAAACTTCTCGCAAAGCTGGCTGGTGCAGCCAATAAACCAAACGCTCAAACGACCCTTCTCCCGCCCTACGAGTCCTTTGTGGAAACTAGGGAAAACAATGTGACAGCATTCCTCGATGCGCATGAAATCGGCCATGTCCCGGGGATTGGCTTTAAGTTGGCACAGAAACTAAGGAACCATGTGCTTGGCCGGCCTTCCCCCTCTAACAAGACACCTGTGTATGGTAGAACGAAAGAAAGGGTTCTAGTTCGCGATGTGCGGTGTTTCCCCTCCATCGGCCCCGAGGCCCTAGAACAAGTGCTCGGAGGACCGGGGGTACCGCAAGGTATTGGCGGCAAGGTATGGGGGCTACTGAATGGCGTTGATGATACTGAGGTCGCGCTCGCGAGGAGGGCGCCGAAGCAGATCTCCATCGAGGATAGCTATCTCCGGTTGGACACGCTGGAAGAAGTCAACAGGGAGCTTCAGATGCTAGCACAAAGTTTAATCAGGAGAATGCACGCGGACCTGCTAGAGGACGATGTCGACCCTAACAGCGGTAGTGACGGCGCTGCCAGCTCTCTTTTAACTAACGTTCTATCTACAGAGACGGTCACGGAAAGCTCAGCCCGCCAGGCCAGCAAAAAACGCTGGATCGCCCACCCCCGAACCATCCGTCTAACCACCCGACCCCGCCACCCCTCAGCAACCGACAGCGCTCGCCGCCCCACCACCCGCGTATCCCGCTCTAGTCCTATTCCCCCATTCCTCCTCTCTCTTACTCACCCTCCCACCCAACTCGCCACCAAACTCGTCACCGAAACCCTCCTCCCGCTCTTCCGCAAGCTACACCCGGAGAGATCAGGCTGGGATCTGAGTCTGATTAATGTAGCAGTTGTAAACATGGCGGAGGAGGGAGGTCAGGATATCGGAAGAATGTTTAGGAGACAGGAAGGGGGGTTGAGCGGCTGGAAGGTGGAGAGCCAGGATATTCCCCCTGCCCCCCCAGGTCCTTCACCGGACCCTTACGAGCGGACAGCGGTAGAATCACCACACATCGATCAGCGCCACGGATCAGAAGATCGCATCCCACTGACACAAGAAAGCAATGAAGACGCATGCGACTCAGACGACGAACAATCCACCTTCCAAAACTCCGATCAATGCAACATCTGCGGCGCCCAGATGCCCGACTTCGCTATGCCAGCGCACGAGCGATTTCACCAAATATAGTTCTTTGCTAAGTCCGTTTGTTCCGCTTCACTTTATTTTTTTTTGGTTTTTGATACCGAAATTTTTTTTTTGTTACGAGCAAAATAATGATAACCCCCACCACCCAACCCTCCTCCGTCCCCTTTATGACCCTCGGAATATAAAATAAAAGGCCCCTTCAGGGGGGTTAACCCTAGAAAGCCCCAGACCAGCCCTCTATAGATATAGTAAAGGTTCCCTTCTCCTACACTGGACAAATTAAACGGAAAGCCAACCAATCAGGGATCCCAACTAGATAAATGGGCTCAACAGAACCAATCCCATTACATACGAGAGGAGAAAAACAGATTCTATTCCGTCTATCTATATACATATGTATATATAAATATATATATGTGATTTCTTTCATTTACTGCTCATGCTCATGCTAGGGTGATGCATAGTCATATCTACTTTTCAATGGCAAAGGATGATCAGCAATATATATGAGGGGGAGTAAGGAAAGCAAGAATAAAAGCCTCCCGATGCGACCTGACCTTTTGTTTCTATCCCCGATTTTTTTAGGGTGGAATAGGTTTTTTTGGGGGGGGGGGACTTTCTCAGACTCTCGTTCAGCCTCTGTCCTGATTTCTGTAGGGAATGATGGCATTTGAGTCCTTGTGTCGTAAAGTTGAGGCAGCCGCCGATGTCTTTCAAGAGCCCGCTCTTTCGGAGTTTGGATTACCGAACTATGCTACTCCTCTTCAGCGCCTCCAGTAAGGCCGGTCTGTCTCTCAGTGCGCTCTCCGCTTGTGCATATGAGACCCACGTCCTGGTTCTCCGATCCATCTCCGGCCACCGCTCTTCTTCCTTCTCAACTGAGACTTCATAGAAATGATATATTGACCGCATCTGTCCAGCTGCACTGCTGGTGCTACTACTACTGCCGCTGCTGGCCGGTCGGATTTCCTTGATGGTGCCGAGATCCCGTAGTACACGACACAAGATGCCGGCTTCCTCCCAGGCCTCGCGAATGGCAGCATCCGTCGCGAGACGCTCATCTGTCTCCCATCCTCCTTTAGGGAGTATCCAGCCCTTGCGCCGTGTGGATTGGACGATGAGAACTTTGGTGCGGTCTTGGGAGAGGGGGACGACGCCCGCAATGAGGCGCTCTCCTAGGTCACTATAGCCTGTGGAGGCAAAGAGGAAGCTGTTAGTAAGTCCCCTTGCTGGCGGTTGCAAAAACCAAATTTTACAAAAAAATAAAAGAAAGTGGGTCTGGGGAGGCTCCGGGAATGGTTCTGCGGTTTCTTTTTTTTTCGTCCCCCCCTCGCCCACCAGTGCATTAGGTGTGTAAGAAAAATACAAAGTAGCTAGGCTCAGGAACTTACGCTGCTTACTACGGCCCACCCTCGACTGCATTGATTGGATCGATGGTGCTTGTGCCATTGCTGTTACGTTCCTTTTTCTTTCCTTTCTCCTGACAACGCTCAACCGCCACCGCGTGGAATTGTAGGCGGGTGTAGGTTGCTAGGACGTGGCTTCTAAGGCGGCGAACTAACGAAAGCAGTCTTGAATTATGGGTGGGAGGCGCTCGATGAGGTCGCGTGTTGAGAGGGAGTGTCTGTGAAGACGAGCCCGAAGCTCTTGCGGGATACCTTGGCGGGTGAATTGAGGGAAGCTGTAGGGCGGCGGCGAAGAGGCGGTGCGTCTGTCCGCTCGACGTTTATTGCAAGGCCCTAATTTGGTGCTCTGGAGCCTATCGTTCGTTTCAATTCCGGTGAGCTCTCTGTATCTGACTCGAAGCGTTCTCCTCCGGGGTCCGTCAGAGAAAGGCGATTGTCTCCGGACAGCTATCCTTCTTCGCTCACTCGGTGGGCGGAGCCGAGAAAGGCGAACGGGGCGGAGAAGGACGACCAGTCAGGCATGATTTCTGAGACCTAGGGAAAAAGGAAATGGGAGAGACGGAATGGATCTTCAAGCAAGACGAGCACAAACCACAAAGAGGGTTTGATTTGGGGTGGGGGTGGCAGGGCAGCGGGCTTTTATGTCTCGTTTCATTCCGGCCGCTTGTGGGTAGTCTCTTCTGGGCGGGCGAGGAGCATGGAGCAGAGTGTCGATTGAGGGATGTGCGATGGTGGGAGTAGCGCTGGTGCCTAGCACGGACCGGGGGGGATTGAGGACGGCGTGTAGTGCGTGTCAGTGAGGGAAGTCGAGTGGGAAACGCACTCCGGAGAGGATGTGGATGGAAGGTAGTAAGATAGCATGGCATGGCATAGCAGAGCATGCAGTGTGTTCAGCTTACTTGGCGCCATCTCTTTTGTTTGCTGTTGCTTTTTTCCTTCCCTCGCCGCCAGCCGACGGCGGCGTAAACGCACTCACGCTCTGAGCTCGGACTGCATCGTGTACTTACTGCCCAGGCACTTCTCTTGTCACCGCTGCCTGTTTGCAGTGGTGGGGCCAGTCGATGGCTGCGAGAGCGGTGGGTCGTGTCGTCTGGACGGGGCTCAGGCTCGGTAGCGGTCGAAGAATAATCATCCCGTCAACCGCGACAGGCCGGTGGTTGAGAACATGCCACGAATGACTGCTACATGGGCAATGGGATGGGCTAGCTTCACGGCCAGGGCGATTGTAACCGGCAAGGACATCGGAACAAAAAGAAAAGAGGAACGGAGATAGACGAGGTCTTGCTCTACGGGGGGACTGCGCATGACCAGCGCCAACTCTGCTCTGTACAAGATGTACAGTGCGTACAGAGCACTGGTTACGGAGTTTAGAGTTAGATTGCGGCTCGGGCTACGTACATGTGAGAGACGTCTGGCGGTGTATGTATGTGCAAGACAGCCCGCTGTTGGTACCGCTCGCTGTACGTGTGATATATGTACCCTCTAGAGGCGGGCAGGGCAAGCAGGCAGGGCAAGTTGGCAAGGCAGAGACCCCACTCCCCACTATTTATCCCCGCCCTTGACTCTCCGCGCACGCCATCTCCCCCTCGCTGCCATCGTTGTGCTCGTTACCAGCGCCCATCTCCCATCTCCGCCGACTCCTCGGCCTCCCCCACCGCCACCAATCCCAGCCCCACCTCCACCCCACCACAGACGGCGCCGGGCAAAGCTTCACGCAGGGTCCACACTCCTCTTGTGTGGTCATCATGCAGACCCTTGCTGCACCCACTGCAGACAGACTGCCCGTTTCCATCATCTCGCCCATAGGTACGTTTTGCCCGGCGTTGGGTTAGCCTTGTGGCGCGCCCATTGTTCCCTGCGTTCATCCAGTGGGTTCTCTGCATTCGCCCTCGTGCTTGCTCGGCTGGTGGTTGTTGTTTTGACGCCAGGCGCCTGGCTCTGCCAAAATACTTCCGTTGAATAACAGGATGGGCGGTGCTGATTAACAATTGCATCTCTCGTTGGGAGATAGGTCACTCGAGTAGTAGCTGTGGATATTGCAAGGGCAGCTCGAGCGGTCAGTAATCCTTCGTCTTCTCCCCCACCCGCCTTTTTCTTCCCCACGCTTCTTTCCCTCCCTTCTGGAAAACAGCCATTTTTGCCGCGCGGATTCATTGCGGTCGTTCATTTATTTTGGGGTCTCTTTGTAGGCGTCGCCATGGATGCGGCCTGCTGACAGACTTCCTTGCGGGCGGAAATTCACAGGCGCATCATATTACGCATCAGCCCAATCTCTATCCGTAGAGCACTACCAAGCCCTTCTAGATCGTGGCTGGAGAAGGTGGGTGTCGCGCATTCTTTTCCCCTTCCCGGAGTGTGACGTAGGTTTCTGGGCGAGAGACGCCTTTTCCTTGTGTGGGTTACTTTTTCCACTTCTGGGCAGCCACTCATCGAGTTCGCAACGGCAAATATCAGATCAGGTATTACCATCTACAAGCCAAATCTTCGGAAGTCTTGTTGTCCGCAGTATACTATTCGGTATGCAACCCTACTGCTTACATAGGCGATATTACGGACACTAGAGCTTACAATCTCGTTATTACACCAATAGCCTGGATGCTCTGGAATTCAAGCCCTCTAGAAACCAAAGAAGAGCCTTGAATAGATGGACTAGATATGTCCTCGGTGAAGAATACGTCCGAGAAGCGGCCACGCTTTACCCAAGGTCAAAAGAGTACGTGAATAATCTTTTGGTCCCAGCCAACCGGTGTCAATCCATCTTCAACATCTCAAACATATTCTTAATATTCACCGTATCACAATATCCGCTCTAGCTCGCTCCTAGTTTAGCTTTTAAACGTGCAGGGAAGCATAAGATATGAGCTTCAGTTGATCTCACATCTATTTTCTAGGGAGAAAGCTAAGAGGCGAAACGAGTTTGATCTCTATGGGTCCGTCCATGAATGCGAGTACCCCCATTTGAAGACTCCACCAGAGCCGGCGCACAGGCTCAAGGTTACTCTAGAGCCTAGTACCTTCACTGAAGAAAAGTAGGTTTTATTGTTTTCCATGAAAAATTTCCATCAAAATCTCATTTTAAAATCAGATACCAAGTCTTTGAAAACTACCAGCGTCTCGTCCATTATGAGCCGCCATCGAAGATCTCCCGACGCGGGTTTATGCGCTTCCTCTGCGACTCTCCGCTCAAAAATACCGTCGCCCGCACCACCAACCAGCAGGAACAGAAACTAGGCTCTTACCATCAATGCTACCGGTTAGATGGCCGTTTGGTTGCTGTTGGCGTACTAGACCTGTTGCCCCAGTGTGTCAGTTCTGTGTATTTTTTGTATGTCCTACCTTTCCCCGTGCTAGTGAAGCTTTAGCCATGTTAATAGTCCCTTGAGAGTAGGTACCATGAGGACGTGAGCGAGTGGGACTTTGGCAAGCTTAGCGCTTTGCGTGAAACATCTCTTGCTATTGAAGGCCATTATCGATACTACTATATGGGTGAATATCCCATCTCCGGATTCGGCTTCGGCTGCTGCCTTTAGTTTACAGAATAGTGGGCTAAGCTATGAGTAGGTTTCTATATCCACTCGTGTGCCAAGATGCGCTATAAGGGGGATTATCATCCCCAATACATACTAGGTAAGTCACAACCTTGGAAACAGAGCTGCTACTTCAAACTCATTTCCCTGGTTTCCCTCCCTAAATGCCTACCATCTCACACAGCAAAACCCTCTAGATCCCGAAACGTACGCCTGGGACCCTTTAGACAACAACTTCAAACATCTGCTGGATGCCCGGGAGTATGTCTCCTTATCGCGTGAGCAGCGGTTAAGGATTGGAACTCCCCCTATGGCAACCGACATATCGCTGGAGCAGGAAGCTCCGCTACCTGATAATAGCGACAATGGCGACACCAACGAGCTCTTTGCCGGATCCATGCCCGGCGCTCTCACGCTCCCCCAAGTCCTCTCAACTATCGACCTCGATGAAATCCGCATTAAGGTCGGCCCACATTTGTGCACCGCAAAGGTGAGTTCTACCGCAGATTTCCTCAAAAAAGTTTTTGCCTCCTTCCTAACACCAATGTAGAATCTCGTAGGCTGGGTTGAAAGCGATGCCGGGGACCAAATGTCCTTAAAATGGTTCATTGCTGGCTTTGCAGCCGTGCTAGGAAAGGAGTTAGTAGAGAGCGTAGTTGTGGGGTTTTAGGAAGCAAAAAGCGGGGGTTTGTGTACTTTGGCCTAAAGAATGAGACATACATAGTGGGATAGGATACTTAAGCCGGTTTGGCTATTAGATATACTTTTTCCACGAAATAACGACGCACAAATGCATGTGGACCGAGGAGATGTCAGGAACTCCCTCTATTTCTCGATTTCTCCCGGTCTATGCGCGGAGATAACAAAGACAGTTTGGGGGGGGGTTGTTTCTTTTTAATATACAAGCGATTCTTCCGTCCATCCACATTTGTTGCTCCCTTGTCTAGGTCCCCCGCCCGCTGTAGGAACTCCTCCCGGTTTAGTTCATCCTTTGGAATAGCGGAGGGCAGGGTGGACTATAAGGGGGTGAAGTGGGGAAAAAAAAAAGGGGTGGAAACAGTGTAATATTTAAAAAAATATATATATAATAAAAAATAAGAAAATAAACGCCGTGCCCGCCCCGCCGTCTCGTTTTTTTTCTTCTCGTCTCTCGACTAGACTGGTTGTAGTGTATGTACAGGTTGAAATTGTAGAGGTTAGGTGTTGGAGTGGCGGTTCCAGGGTAGGTTTTTGGTAGGTTGACAAGTCAAAAAAGACTAGATGAGTATCACTGCTGGATAGTACCGAGTTGGCGTTATCGTCCTTTTGTGGGATAAATGATTGGATCTGCGCACCATCCTTGTTTCGAGCCCTTCAACAAGCTACCGACCCACGAGGCTCTCCTCACTGCGGCCATTGTCCATAAGGCGTAGCACCGAAGGGCGTGGCACCACCTCCATACACTGACGCGCTCCCACCATCGCCATTCGCATACGGCGTCGTATATCCACCGCCATCATATGGAGGACCACCGACTGGACCGCCCATTGCGATATCTGGAGACCTGGCGCCGGGATAGCCGTCTACATCCACTGCGCCACCATTCGCAGAAGACGGGCCATCTTCGCCTAGCTCAGCGATAACGGCGGCGAGTTTCTGCTGAAGGACTTTGATGCCTTGCTGCAGGATGATGTCTGGTTCAAGGTTGCCGACTGACTCGACATCAAAGTAGAATTTTGAAGGTTCAGCGTCGAAGTCGAAGGGTTCACCGTCTTGAGGTGGGTCTTCCCAGGAGGCGTTTTTGGATATTGGCCTGTGTTTTGAGGGTTAGAGGCACTGGCGGTGAAAGTTTGGGGGAATCCTACCATTCTTTGACTGGGTCCTCTTCGTACCAGTAATCGATGTGGCGGAGTTTGTTATGCGGGTCGTATTCAAACCCAACAGCTGAGACAGGTGACCATTTTGCGTGTTCCTTAGAGATTCCCTTCCGGGCAATGCATTTCATGCTAATCTCTTGGCCCTTGCGGAGTTTGCAGATGACGGCTCCCAAGCCTTCGGGGTCTGCACGTGGGAGTAGGCAACCGTTTAGCTTTACGTTCTTAACCTTTAAGGCAGAAAGCCAGGGAAGGGTTTCTGAGAGCAGATGCGGTGGGAGGGAGGGGAAGCACTGCCTCACCGGTAATCACAGGCGTCCCAAGCCACTCATTCTTGCCACCGCCGCCGCCAACTACCAAATCTCGGGCATAGACTTTCATAATATCATCACCCGTACACCGCGCATGCAGGGTCAATACCACACTGCAGTTCTCGCAGTACTGTGTGCATTCGTCGCATTCCATCTTGCCCTGTAGCTCGTCGACGTTCTTGGAGTTCAGCGGGATCATCCCGAGGCGGTGGGCGATGAACTCGTCGGCGAGCACTGACGTGTTGGTCTTGATCTCAACCAAGTCGATGGCTAGGGTCGGGACCTCGGCGAAGATCACGCGCCGCAGAGAGTTGGAGAAGGCGAGGTCCACATTCTCAAGGACGAAGTCCGCATGGAGGCTGTCGGCCTAGGCGAAGCAGTGTCAGGCGGAGGAGGCACAGGAGAAGTATAATCCAAACACTCACCTCCCGGACTCTCACCCGAGGCTCATTCCCCGTATCCATCTCATCGTAGTCCATGGTGGGTGTGACTGTTGTGCCAGGCACAGCTTCAAGGGCAGCAGCTAGGAGCCTGGAGCTTTAGCGGTGTGAGAGAGCGGGTGTGTGCGTAGTTTACGTGCTGTCAGCCACTGCCACGGCGAGATAGAAGCTGAAGCAAGGGCCGGCGCAGTGCAGTGGGGTAGTGGTAGTGCTTTAGTGTTGTTGGACGCGCAAGCCTCAGTTTGGGACAATGCGATGGCTGGGTGAATGGGGCGAAGTGGCTGTGCGATGCGACGAACGAACAGAAACGTAACAGAGCCGCAAGCCCGTGCTACTGGTGGCTGCACGTGACTTGACGATTAGCGATCAATCGGCAGCTGGGAATCCGGTTGTGGCCCAGAACGCCGGATCATCCATCAACCGCCATCAATCAAGCGAAGTCTCTGCGACTGCGCCATAGCGCTGAGACGGGACTCGTCATGGCATCACGTCCGTGGTTTTCCAGTGGACACCCCTGGCGGGTAGGCGAACTGGTTCCGGTGGCTCTCACAGCATACAACAGCACAGCGCAGCGCAGCCCTGCACAGCATACTCCGTTGTGCTCGCACACAGCGGTTGTGGGAAACGCCACTAGACACAGCACGCAGAGCTAGAGAGAGAGTTTGTGGTCGATGAGCGATTTACTGTTTGCCAATTGCTGTTTGTCCTTTGCCCCTTGTGCGGAGTGACCGTGGTGGGCATTGGCACCTAGGCAGCGGACCCTAAGCGCCCGGCCTTCCAACAAGTAGGAGAGTACAGATGAGGAGGAGGAGGAGGAGCAGTAGGTAGTAGTAACGTTAGCAGTAGCAGGAGGAGAATGCTGCTCTGTGTCTGTACAGTATCGTACTAGTAATTACGCACGCAGAAGGAGGTAGGTCCAAACTAGCTCCATGCACGATATACAATATATACAACATGCACACATAACAGATATCAATATATATTACAGCGCTTATAAACAGTAGGCGCCCCGCCTTCCCCCCCCCAACAGTTTTAGAGCGTTACAGAAGCCATCTAGAAGGGCGGTCGAAAGGATAGGTGAGTCCCGGAGGTCGTTCCGATGCTTGTTTCGACAGGGCGTGAGGGTGTCAGGGCGTGGCAGAAAGCGCCAAGAGAGAGGCTGTGTCTTTTTTTCGCTCTCTTTGTCTTGCTTGGGGTTGGCAAATTCGTCAGAAGGTTGACGCCGCCTTCTTGCGTAACTTGCAGGCGCAGCGTGGGGATGTCGTACGGGTAGGTAGTATGTGGTATGCGGTGTGTATTGCTATGTGCTGTCCAGAGGATGAACGTCCTGTTTTTGTGCATTCCATCGCTCCTGGTACGCGGGTATACCGCGTGCGTGTGTATTACATATTACCAACTATAACTATGCAAGGGGAACTAAGGCATTAGGCCGGGACTGACTTGCCTGCCCAACAGACAGAGAGAGGCCCTGCACGCACGCACTGCACCGCAAATTCGCCGCCGCCAGCATTTAACTGCCGTCAACACCTGCCTTTGGGTTTTCTTTTTCCGCCACCAGCCCAGCAACTACAAGAACGCCGCCGACTCCCCTTTGACCTCGCAACCCAACATTCCTCCAGCTCCGCTTCCAGGAAACAAGTGTAACAGCTTCTCCCATCGCCCATCTCACCCGCATCATCACACGCAGCCATGGGCGCAGAAGTAGAATCTGTCCGCGTCGAGCAAGCAGCTGCTCCCGCACCGAGACGGCGGACGCCGCCCGCACTAGACCTCTCGTCTCTCCCACCGCTAATCCAACCCTCGCCCCCGTCCAACACGCTTCTCATCACCGTAAGCTGCTCTTCCCCTCTCTCCTTCTCTCTGCAAATTCCCGTGACCGTCGCTCTCTGACAATTGCCGCAGAACCTCATCGACCCGGAAATCTTCCACCCTTCCCATCTCCTCACAATCCGCGACCTCATCAATGAATCTGCCCCAATCCACTCCTGGTCACCGCTCAAATCCTTCCGGCGCATCATCGTCTCCTTTCACTCCACCGACGCCGCCATTCGCATCCGCCAGCTGCTCGATGGTGAGTACATTATGAACGAGCGAGTACGCATCTACTTTGGCGAGGCAACTCCAATCAACCCTGTAGATCAGCACCTGCACCTCCCACAGAGTCAGAAGCTGTTCTTCATCTCACCGCCACCAAGCCCGCCGCACGGGTGGGAGATCAGAGAGGAAGGCCCCCCAAACAAAGACGTTCACCCGGAAGATCTTGTCACGGCGCTCTCTAGACTTCATGCTACGCGGCCCCAGGAGCCCTCTTCCCCTGTCTCGCCGCAGGACGAGATCATGACCGAAAGCCCGGTCAAATCGGCGAGTGACACGGCTTCTATTACACGGAGACAACGCTCTGGAAGTTCAACTATGATTTACCACCCCGAAGACCACGGCGATAGCCCGCATCTCCCTGCCATTGCGGTTGAGGACCTCACCGCAGAAGAACCGGAGGATTTGAGTCTATTGGCACAACGAGAGGAGGAAGAAAGGATGGCCAGAACTGCAAGACCTCCTGTGGAGCTCATGGCCGATGCATAACCACTTTGACTCACAAAAAGCACGTCCTGAGCTTGCAGGGCTGGGGGGGAGGGGAAAAAAATAAAAAAACCCCTCTTCTCTCTACTTTTTCCTTCGGCTGTATGGAGGAAAGGACCCTAACATTTTCGTTTCTATTTTCTACAGAGGATACTAGAACGCGCACACACAGACCTAAACATAAAACACAAGGAAAGCATCATGCAAGGGCGTTTTCTCTCTTTCTTGTGCTCGATCTTCTCTGCATACAGGTGTTCTTATTCCTCGCGAGATGCGGTCGTGCATCATTATCATCGCTTAGCTTCCCAATTATCCATCTTTTCCTGCCATGTCTTACCATAAAAATTTCTGAGAGGGTTTGGGAGGAGGAGATGGGGGATCGGGTGGGACGAGCAATACTGGGAGAGGGAAGAATCGCCACTACTGATAGGTCTGGTTTTCATGGGCAAATATTGTCTTCCTAGCTCTTGCAAGCTAGGAGATGCGGGGGAGACGTGAGATAGACAGGGGGGGAATGCGGAAAATAAAATATGGAGATAACCCTTGCTTGGGAACACCCTCGCGGAAAGTGAAACGATTCTAAAATAAAAATAAAAATATTTCACATGGAATCTATATATAAAGTTCTGCATCCACACCATAACGTTCATGCGCATCAAACCCCCTTCTCACCCCCCTGTAATACCCGATATCGCTCCTCTGCTGAGGTAATACACTGCATATTTGCGCCTAGCTTGTTCATTGTTTCTTGCCATTCATCGTAGGGATCTGAGTCGAACACTATGCCGCCACCTACGTTTTGTAAGTTTGATAATTTCGAGGTGGAGGGAGGTACATACCAGCCTGGAGATAGGCCACCCCATCCTTAACAAGCATAGTTCGAAGAGCAATACACGTATCCATAGCGCCTTCTTCAATGGTAGTCCCATCAGCCCCCACGGTCCCGAGACCAAAATACCCCACAGCTCCGGCATAGATCCCGCGTTTCTCACCCTCTATCTCGGCGATAAGCTCCATGGCTCTGACTTTTGGGGCGCCGCTCACCGTGCCAGCCGGGAAAATAGACCGGAATGCATCGAAGCGCGTCTTGTCCTGACGCAGCACTCCCGAGACTTGCGAGACGAGGTGCTGGACGTGGGAAAAGCGTTCAACGACCATGAGGCGGTCGACGCGGGTGGAGAATGGATCGCAAACGCGGTTTACATCGTTTCGAGCAAGATCGACGAGCATAACGTGTTCCGCGCGGTCTTTGAGGGAGTTTTTGAGCTCGGTGGCAAGGGCTGCATCTTCGTCCTGGGTTTTGCCTCTTGCGACCGTTCCGGCGATGGGGTGGGTTATGATGCGGCCGAGGGAGGATTTGACGAGGAGTTCTGGGCTGGCCCCGATGAGTTGGAAGCTCGAGCAGTCAATAAAGAAGAGGTAAGGGGATGGGTTTACAGTGCGGAGGTGCCGGTATATGTTGAAGGGATGGAGGGTTGTGGGGCGGGACAAGCGCTGAGAGGGCACGGCTTGGATGATGTCGCCGTTGACGATAAGGGTTTTAAGGTGGGCGACGTGGGATTCGTAGCCGCTGCGGCCAATGTTGGAGGTGTATTGCTGATCTTGAACTATGGGTGGCTGGGGAGGGAGTGGAATGTCAGGGCTCGAGAGCACGTCGACGATGTCTTGGACGATAGTTTGGCCTTTCTCATATGCGGCAGGGAGGTCGTCGAGCAATTCGGGAGTAGAGAGGTAGGTGATTACTTTGACAACCTGAAAGAAGTGGTCGAATGCGACGATCGTCTCAAAGACCATGAAGAGGCTTTCAGGTATGTGAAGAATATCTTTCAGAGGCCGTGCTACCTTTGGCTCGAAGTACTTCACGCAGTCATAGCCAACATAGCCGATAGCGCCGCCAGCGAGAGGCGGGAGGGTTAACCCCGGGATGCTAGCAACGCGGAATTGGGAGAGTTCTTGTTCAAGGAGAGGGAGGGGGTCGGCTTCTGGGCCATGACCAGGGCCGGTTTTCAGGACTTTGCGGGGGTCTAATTGCACGGAGGGGGAATCCATTAGCTAGTGTGTCGTTACGTGCGGTTGGGTGGAGGAACGCACCAGCACCAACGAAACTATATCTCCCAATCGTCTCTGTTGTAGCCGCACTCTCAAACAAGAAAGATAGCTTTGTTTTCGACCTATATTCCATCAATTGTTAACAATGATATCCACTCCCCACCCACCATACCTCCGAGCATGGGGTGGCTCACCTTTCGCGGATCTTCAGATACGCAATTGAAGGTGTAAGAAGATCAGCAGGGATGGTAGTACACAGAGGGACCAGATTTGGCGAGTTGGGAAACTGAAGTGACCTCTCGAGAACTCCTCGAGTGACCTCGAGGGTTGGTTCTATGCTGACCTATATCGGTATCACCATCAGCCATGTCAGAGGTGATTTGTAATGGCAGTTGCTCTTTACCCGAGCCATGCTCCGAGGAGGATCAATAGGGGAGCTGCGGGGCCATAAGTTGTGTGAGACGAGTCAAGGACACCGGACGTTACGCTCCGTTACCCGGCACCAGTGAATTCGAGCGGAAAGGAACCACCGTCTGGCATCCCTGGAAGCACTAAAATGCAGTTATATAGATCAGGGCGAATCATTAGTGGCATTGAGCTGAATTGCTCTCTCTGTGTGGCAGAGATTAGGGGAAGGAAGGCAGCTATAGCACAACAGAGGCTCAGTTGCCGGTATAACACTACAAGTTCGCACCATCAAATTGCATAGAGGAGCTGCTACTAATAAACTATACCGTTTAGAAGTCGATCCTACTCCCAAAACAATTACAATCGATGGTGGAACCTACCCCACAGATAGCTGGACCAACATCCCAGAGAGTATCGTATCCACCGTCTCTCGTAGGCTCCATCTCCAACCCACTCACCCCATTTCCCTCACCCGCCAAATCATCGAGTCCCGCTTCCCAGGCCCGGTATACGAGTATCACAATGCGCTCTTCCCCGTTGTATCTGTCGAGCAGAATTTCGACTCGCTAGGCTTCCCAGCAGACCACCCGGGTCGGAGCAAAACAGATACATACTATGTCAACAAAAACAATGTGCTGCGTACCCATACCAGCGCCCATCAAGCCGATGTGTTCCGAGCAAAGAAAAGCCTTGGGTTTCTGATTAGCGCAGATGTATATCGACGGGATGCGATTGACCGATCTCACTACCCGGCATTTCACCAGATGGAGGGTGCGAGATTGTGGTGCCGTGAGGGTGTCCCTGGAGGTAACGTTGCGAAGGCGGTATGGGAGGATATACAGAAGCTGCCGTCACACGGGCTCGCAGTCGAAGACCCAAACCCGACGACGCACCCAGAGAGGAACCCGCTGCAAACGCCCTATCATGGGCAGGAGGAGGTGGAGGCAATAGCAGCCCATTTAAAACGGTCACTGGAGGGCGTCGTAGTAGAGATATTCTCAAAAGCAAGGGAAGCAACTATTGCTGCGGGGGAAGGGTATGTAATGGATCCCGAAGAGCCACTAAGAGTTAGATGGGTAGAAGCGTACTTCCCATTTACAAGTCCGTCGTGGGAGTTGGAGGTTTTCTGGCAAGGCGATTGGTTGGAAATACTTGGGTGTGGGGTTATCAAGCAGGATATCCTCACAAAGTCAGGTACTCCAACCCCTCACAATTGGCCTCCCCGTTCACGCACATAGCTAAAATAAACGTCACCCAGGCGTCCCCAACCGCATCGGCTGGGCCTTCGGCCTCGGCCTGGAACGCATTGCCATGCTACTCTTCTCCATCCCCGACATCCGCCTCTTCTGGTCCCATGACCCCCGTTTTCTCTCCCAATTCTCCGCCTGCACGCCCAAATCCCTTACCCGATTTATACCCTTCTCCAAACACCCCTCCTGCTATAAAGACGTTTCTTTCTGGCTCCCTAGCGGCAACACCAATAGCGCCGGAGGCCTCACGCAGGCGGCTTCCTTCCATGAAAACGACGTCATGGAGATCGTGAGGGATGTAGCGGGGGATCTGGTGGAGGATGTAAGGCTTGTGGATGAGTTTGTACAACCGTCGACGGGGAGGAAGAGTTTGTGTTATCGGATTAATTTTCGGAGTTTAGAGAGGACATTGACGAATAAGGAGATTAATGGACTGCAAGTGAGGGTTAGAGAGACATTAGTTGAGAAGTTGGGAGTGGAACTGAGGTAAGATTGCGCCTTGTAACAGTAGGGCTTGACTCTTGGAGTCTTCTTTTGCTACTCTGAGAAATGCCAAGTCTTGTATATTAACTACCTATTTTATTTTTCGTACCTATACACATAACATGCCTTTGTAGAGAGGAGATCTATGTACAGAAGAACGCCTCTCAATAAACGGCACAAGTTGTTATACAAGATGAGGAGAAGGGATCCCAACGCGAAAAACATCACTCGATACAAATAATTTTATGAACTCTTCACAATACCAACTTTTGCCGCCTGTACACTTGCCCGTTAGCACAGGATTTCCATCAAGTTTTAAGGGTAAATCAATGATCAGAAGCTCCTACTCACCCGTAAAACCCGGCCATTCAATAAAAATCCCTTTTGTTGCGTATGAAAAACCGTCCCATCTTCCTTCCCCTCAACTGGCGAAAAGAACGTTGCCTCGTGGAGATTCGGGTTAAACTTCTCCCCGGCCACTGACGGATCAAATCTCTCCAGTCCGTGCTTCTTCAACGTTTGCATCAATATCGTCTCTGTCATCTTCAAGCCGCCATGTAGGTTCGAGAGGTCCCGTGCCGGGCCCTCGGCATCTCCAGAGTGGGCTTCTATCTTTTCCGGGGGGACGGTTGAGAGGGCGCGGTCGAGGTTATCGATGGATTCAATAAGGTCTTTGGCGAAGCGTTGGATGGCAAAGTCTTTGGCGGACTGGATGTCACGTCTTGTGCGCTCTTGGAGGTTGCGGAAGTCGGCGACGGAGCGGAGGTATTTGTCCTACGGAATGTGTCTTAGTGAGTGAGCGGATAAAGGCTTGAGGATCTAGTTTACCTTCAAGTCAATTATCTCCCGATTCTTCGTCTCGAGCTCTTTCTTCATGGGATCTTCCTCCGGAGCATCTTGCTCCACCTTTGCTTCCTCGCCCTCTACCCCTTTATTATTTTCCATAGCTGTGGCGGAATACCATCTCGTCGATGCTATTCGTGATGATAATCTAGCGGCTGGCCGGTATGCTTCACGGATCGGTCTCGATGAGATGCTTGCAGATGTCCGCGCTAGGGAACTAGCCAGATATGATTGCCTGAAAACTGTCCGCTGGATCATCTTGGGTGCGATATATGGGATGGTGGTCCTGGAGCTCCGGATGTTGTCATCCTCGCTCAAAATTTTTGGGTGTGACTTGCGGCTCTTTACGGTGCTGTCATGTTCGCAAGGACAAGATGTGCGAGGCCCAACAACGAATCCTTGCCTCTCTGGAGTCTCTCGTCTGCTGGAGGATAAATATGTAGTTACGGGTGGGAGCGACGACTTGGGCCGATCAACTTGGAACTAGTTAAACAACAGACGATTTTTCCCGAGCCCGTTTCAAAAACAGCTAGACCGCCAGGATTGCCCCCCGCCTCCAGAGTCCAAGAGCAAATGCAGCGGCAACTCAGGCAAAGATGGATATAAGCCCAAGAGTCTCACGGCAATATTGAAAGTAAAGTTTGTTTCTACGATCAGACGCATGTTTGCCCACGCGGTTTCACGATTGCATAAGAGCCGGCATACCCTAATCCTTTTTCCAATTAGCGCTCGGAGGTCGAAAAACAGAGAACCCATGTTAAGGCGATTCGAAGTAAGACATTCGGTTCTTGTATGATTTTCCCTCACTGTCTAATTCGTGTGTTTCCAGTCGCAGGCCCTTGGGTACGCTCGGCTCAAGTTTTTTACCCGTGGCATCCTCAGGGCTTTGCGTCTCATAGGCTCGCAGCCGTTGCACCCCCTGTGACCCTGATCTCTTGGGCTTGGGCCGTTGCGCCTCCAAGAGATATATCCCTACTCTTAAGCGTGCTGTTATACATCCGAGAAACCCGACTCTGATCCCGTCGATGTATCTTCAAGAGGTCCTTGCAACGAACATACATGCTCAAGGGCGTGTGACTCGAAAATACATGAATTAAGATTGTGAAGTGTGAACTGGACGTCTGTCGCCCTACCCCTGGGAATCACCACAATTCCCTGAAGAACGGGGTCCGATTTGCTCAGACCACTTCAAAGGGCGTGCGACAGCCGTCAGCCAACCACCCCAAAACACCCTCGCGATAGCCACGGTTCCCTCTTATGCCTTCCTTACCTTCACAATCTCGAACACTTGCCTTGCACCCGTCACCCGTTCATCATGTGATACCAAGCCCAACGAGGTCCAAAGAGCCGTGCTAGAATTTAGTCCCAACCCCGCAATCCAGGAGGGCAACACCACGCCACGCACACCCTATACACTCCCTATGATAGAAAGACTCGAACACGTCCCCAAGAATCCAAGTGGCAATATCCGGATGCCAAAGGCGGTATTCAACGAACGTAATATTTCCGCCATTCTAACCAATCTCTCTCTAGTACGATAAGTAACCTTATGCGTCTCGTCAACGGCATCGAGCCGAACGAGAGCAGTCATATATGCCGGCCTTGTATAACCGTCTATAACGCCGCTAGCACCCGAGGAGGGGGGAGGGGGGATTCCTAGTAAGCGCGATCGCCTAGTTGGCGTACTCCTGTCGTAGAGGATGTAACGGAGCGAGCCATCGCGAAGTTCTCGTGCTCTGCCGGAAAGAAGGCTAGAACGAACGCCTATTGCCTCGAACCAAACTTCCCTAGCGAAGGGATAGCATAGGGGTCCCTAGCAACAAACTCGCACTAGGCACTAGACAGCAAAGAGTATATAGGAATATAGATAGATAGAATACAGAACGGAATCGAAAAATCTATACATGTACGGTATAGAGTACAATGACGCATATACAAGTACACATGATATTTTGCCCGGGGGTGGGGTGGGGTGGGGAGGGGAGGGGAGGGGGAGTTAGTATCCAGCTTTATGGGATAAAAAAAAAAAAATAAAAAAAAAATTCTGTTTGTTTTCCTCCTTTCAACCACCACCACCACCACCACCAAAATAAATAAATAAAATAAAATAAAAATAAAATAAAAATAAAAAAATAAAAATAAAAAAAATAAATAATAATATGTATAGTATGGAGTTGTAAGAAAAGCAGAGCCAGAGAGCCAAATTCATTTGCCAGACACTATGCGATTTTAATCGATTGATTGATTGATTGATCGATCGATCGGTCCGTGCGTGCGTGCGTGCGTGCGTGCGTGTGCGTCTTTTTTCTCTCTCACCAAAGAATTAATCGTCAGATACTCCCCCCACATATTATATATATATATATATACACACATATATATGTATGTATACACAAGCCACCCCCGGAACCCAGTCCCCCGCGTCCCACCCGTCCTGTCTCTCTCTCTCTTAGTTTGTCCGTTTGTCCGGCTAAATGGCTGGCTGGCTGGGTGGCTGGTTGGTATGTGGCGGTTGTTGGTGGGGGTGTGGGGGTAGGATCTAAGGGGGGTCCGTTATTCCGACGGGGAAAATGTGGGATGGGGGGTGGAGGGGGGGGGTTTATTTTATTTTATTTTATTTTATTTTATTTTATTTTATTTTATTTTATTTTCCCCTTTACGTTGTTGTTTGTTTTCGGTTTGTATTGATTTGATTTCTATTTCTGTGGTTTTTTTTTTTTTTATTTTATATCTCTTTTTTTGGTGGAGTAATAATACAAGGTAAAGTGAGTTGTAATAGGATATGATAATAATAATAATAATAATAATAATAATAATGATATAATGTATATATATATATGCATTAAAGCCGACAAGTCTCACAACCGACTCCAGTCGCGGGAGAGAGAGAAAAGTCTAGTTTCAAGTTCGTCATGACCCAAAATTCCAGACAAGGGCCCAGGAAAAACCAGAGCTATTTCATGTGTAGTGTCGTGTATTGTTGTATGCAATTGTAGTTTTTTGTTTCTTCTTTTTTTTTTTTAAAGTTTTGTTTTTAAATTAATTTACATATAAGAGAAACACTATGCAGAAAATTCTAGAGCCATCTATTTGTTCTAGAACTGGTTTTCGGGGGTTGTGATTGTGGTTGTGGTTGTGCCAAGAGGTTTTCGGGTTTCGCCAGCTCTGCGCGGGGATAGGCGGTCAGGTGTATGTATGGATGTTTGGATTGATGGATGTTTGGATGGATGGATGTTTGGATTGACGGATGTTTGGATTGACGGATGTTTGGATTGACGGATGTTTGGATGGATGGATGTTTGAATGGATGTTTGAATGGTTGTTTGGATGGATGGATGTTTGGATTGATGTATATTGGTGTATGTATGTACGTATGTATGTATGTATGTATGTGTGAATGAATGTATGTATATGTACATGTGTGCATGTATGTATGTATGTATGTATGTATGTACATGTGTGCATGTATGTTGTATGTATGTATGTATGTATGTATGTATGTACACATGTACACATGTACAGCAGGATGTTCGAGAGTGTGTGCGATAGAGGCTCAAGCGCAAATCCATCAGAGCGGCTTTCTACTCCCCCCTACCCCACCCTTGTTTCTCCCTCGCGCGCGCTCCATCGCCCTTTACGCTCCCACTCGCACTCCTCGCACTCCCCACCCTCCCTTTCAGCTCAAAACCCCCCCTCCTCATGGGACTGGGGTTGGATGGTTGCGCTTTATTCCCAGAGTGGGGACGCACGCTCCGGTTCTTGTACCTACCCCAGGTCAAAACCCACGCCCTGATGCACAGGTACCGGCATTGGCTGGTTGATTTGATTGTACCTCTTACACCCAAAGAGAAGTCTCCCCTCTCCGGATCGCACCGACGAAGTACAAAATACACCGTGCATATACACACATATATACATACACCTACACAGACGCCCACAACGTATCTAGGGTATTAAGTGTTCCCGTAAGCCACCGAAAATCGTCCTTCGCCCAATCACAAGTGGAGGGTAAGCCTTTTTTGTGGCGCACGACAACACTTAATACCGCAGAGACGTTGTATCTTCCAGACCAACAGCAGCCCCCCCAGCACCGGTTGTTTGTTAGGAAAGCACCAGCGTTCCGAAACAGCGATGATCTGCTCTCGCTGCGTCGGCGAGATTGTGGCATGCAAGTGTTGAACGCACGACATGCCTTCTTACGGGGTTGTAACTCGCAACGTGGAAGCATTGAACCAGGCCTTCTGGAATTTGTCGGTGAAAAAAAAAAAGACTCTGTTACTCTGCACGTACGCATGTAAAACATGTATCCACATGTACATACATCCATACATCCATACATACATGAGTACGGAGTGGTGGTTTCACGCCGCTACTCCTCGTCTATGCCCGGTGGTGGTTACACGCTCGCTCGCAAGTCGAGGAAAATCTGTTTCCAAACTTGTTTCGTTTCTCCCCGGTGTAACTTTCTCCCCGCGGTAGTTCCGCTAGCTAGCCAGTTAGAACGTCCCATATCTTTTGTTTTTTTGTTTTTTGTTTTTTTCGCATTGCACTGCATTGCATTTGCTCGCTCCGAGGTGTGGGATCTTGTTTTTTTTCTTTTTCTTCTCTTTTTTTTTTCCCTTTCTGTGCGGGTTCTGACTGAACGGCCGACGGGGCTGTGTCTCCCCCCCTAACCTAACCCTACTCTATTTACTCTCCGTACATACATACATACATACATACATACATACATGTAGCTGTTCGGCTCAACCCCTCCAAGGTTTTTTTACCGGCGGCGGGATGGATTCAAAGGACCAATACAATGTAGGCCGGCCCATTGCATGTACTCCTCCATCCGGGATCGCCCAGTAGCAAAAGCGGCTCATATTCTCCATTTGGTAACTTAAGCAATTGTCTATTTCTGGAGCAAAGCAACGGGACAAGTTTCGCGTGCGTTCTAAGCTAATCGAAAATTCTAAATGGCAGTTTGGACACAAGAGAGAGAGCATCATGACTGGTACAATATACATTGCGTATTGCAGAACCGAATTGAAGGGGTTGGAAACATGATCAGCACAAGGTTGCATGCAACAAGTATCTGGTAAGTGAAGTCTATGAACCCAAACTGCAGAGATCCTATCGTAATGAACGCGAGGGGGGACATCTCAATCGTAAAGTGTATGCAGATGCGAAAAGGGGGGAGGAAAAAGGAAAAAAAAGACCATCAAGACTTGACTTCGTCTAGATCATCGTAGAAATTAACCATCCTGCCAATCTCCTGCTCAACGTCTGCAAGTAGCGCATACACATTCGAGTCTGCGTAGATTTTGATAGACTCTACCTCTCTTCGGTTCCTCCGGCTTGGCGACGGGGATTCTGCTTTCTCTGGGCTCCTCGGCGGCGTGTATTGCCCCTGTGGTTTAGAATCCGGTTTGAGGGTCAGGGTGGCCGCAATATGCTCGAGGAGTTTTTGTCGGATCCTTGTTCGCCTGTTCTCAGCCTGGGCGAGCTTATCCACCCAGTCGTCGATAGAGAGGTCAAGCTCGGCTAGAGCTTCCTCTTGCTTCAGCATACTCTCACTGGAGAACTGTGCCAATCGAGGGGCGCGGAGGTATGAGATCATTCGAGTGTGCAAGCTCCGGCGACCGAACCTCAGAGAGTTGAACGTCTTCCGAAGATACTCACATCTCTCATCTAAGCAACGTAGTTCCTAAGGCTGTCGCTTAGTACTGTCTTGTGAGGTGTCCCTATACTCTCTGTACACATACCTTAGACAACGTGTCCACATCATTTTGCGCCAGCACTTCGAACCTTTCGGCCTGTCCGATAGCCTGCCGTTGTAGTTGTACGACCTGTGAATTCGGAAGAACTCGCACGGCATCTTCGGCTAGATGGCCCTTCGGAAGCGCCTTCGCCGACCCTGTTGGGCTTTTCTTTGCTGACCTGGGACGGGGGTCTGCGTTCCTTGTCTTGCTTTCGGCCCTCCTTGAGGGGCGTCCCCGAGCCGTGCTTGCTGTCGGGCTTTCAGCGTCCCTTGCGTGTAACCGACAGCGTCCCTTTGTAGGACTGTCACTTTGTAGAGGAGTTGACAAAAGACTTGGAGAAGTCACTCCCCCCGTTGCAGATGCTGGTGTTGGTGTGGCTGAAGTCACAGAGTTCATTAAAGGTGTGGAGGAAGGATTCGTATGCATCACGGAACCTGGAACTCTTCGGCTTGGAGAGGGCTTTCGCGGCGATTTTGGTGGAACCTCTGGGGGGTTGTCATCATCCAGGAGGTTATTCAACGGGCTTTTACCTACAGAGGCCCGCTCCTTCGTCGGGATAACTAGTCGAGCTAGTCTCCTTGGGGAGGACGAACTTCGCTTTCTGATTGGTGGCGCTGGGGAGGCCGACTGGCGGGTCGGTATTGGCGCAGATGGGCAGGCGGTTTCGGTATTTGGTTGCGCCTTTTCCAGCGGCTGTAGAACTGGGCCTGTGACGCAAGACACCATTGCGTCTCCGAATGGACATTGATGCCAGACGGTTCCCAGAGCACTACTTCCTGGAGCGCTGATTGACCGCTCATGAAGCGGTGGGCGTCCTGGGATTGTCGCTGGGTTGGGGATTAGCACATAACTGGGAGCTTTATGGTTTGCAAAGAGCTCCTCACGAGAATCCATTGCTGCTTCTTGAACTGTTGTCATTGGGCCCAGCTCTTGGACGCTGATCTTTCTTCGCCCTTTGACATCCTTCGTCTTCGGTCTGTTGGAGAGCAACTGTTGAGGGAGGGTTGGGTCGTAGGGCGAGGTCTGCATACCCAAGGAAGAAGCTGACCTTGCAGCGATGTCTGGTGTGGAGCGGCCAGACGAGGGCGTCATTCTGCCTGAGGCTGGGTACAGGTGATACTTCTGTCTACGTCAGACTTGATGCCTTTTGTGTGGGTTGTGAATGGCGGCTTTACTTACGGCTGCTTCCTCGTACGGAGAAGTCTCTCGGAGAATGCTAGTCTGCATGCAGTCTGCGATGTGGGCCATGACCGTTTGCTGGAGGTGAGATCCAGAATTGATTCCTCGAGGGATGATACGATTTATATTTATGTGTATTCCCTCGTCCAGTCAGACCGGCAGTATGGTGGGGGGTCCTTGCCGAAGCCAGGAAGCGGCAGTATCTCCATTATAAGCCCCAGCACGTAGGGTACAACGGTATTAAGTGTTCCCGTGCGCCACGGACTGGTAGTCCTTGACCCAATCACAAGCGGAGAGTAAGCCTTTTCTGTGGCGCACGGGAACACTTAATACGTTGAAGAGCAGGACGCTTCTACCATCATGTTTGCGACCAGCCGAGACCTGAAACGAACTGTGCCCCACTTGACAGGATCGATACGGTTGCTGATCCGTGCAACCCAGTAGCATACAGCAGAGCTTGAGCGTAAACATCTGTCGGCAGTCTGTGTGGCTGCACAGACGAGAAATCGTCCTCTCGCAAACCTAAACTCAAGACGCCTTCACCCTGTACATATCCGAGGGATAATCTTGGATGTGCGTGCTTGGACTTGTGAATGCAGACATCACTCCTCTCTCCTGTCCCGCATTGGGCGTGGGCCTACTCGAGGGGAGGCTGCGGAGGAGAGAGAGAGAGAGGTGCACCCCGTACCCCGTGCCAAGTCCGCAACTCAGGCGGGAACCCCCCCTCACTCCCTCTGTCTCTCCCCCCCTCTCCCCCCCTCTCCCCCTACGTGCCCTCGCGGAGAATACTGCGTCGGTGTATTTTGTGCAGAAGCGCTGTGCAGTTTGCTGTCAGAAGCGACACGCTGGGCAGGCTCATTGCTGCAGGTGCTGCGGAGGGAGAGCCGTTTGAAATCCCCCTGTCTGGGTATGCAGTTGGCAGGGCCGGATTCCCCGAGACCTCTCTTGTCGTCTAGGCGGGGTTTGGAGCAGGCCCCAGTGCAGTGCAAAGTGCAGAGGGTGCAGAGAGTGCAGAGACTAGACTCCGTAGATATCCTGGCGCGCGCAAGGCAGAGATTTCTGGACCAAACCGCGATGCAGTTGCTGTCGAGACTGCAGCAGGCCCTAGTGAACACGGGATGTGGGACGGACCAGGGGCGTTGTGGGCCGTTTCAGAGCCCCCTCGCCCTCGCTAGGACACCTGCCGAAATCGACTGCCGGTCTCCGTCCTCATCAGATCAACGAGGGGGGTGCATTATCCAAGTATCTATTGTACGGAAGAAGTACTCTATCGCCCGTGTACATGTACATACATGCGTATATACAATATACACATACGTGCATGCATACACACACACATACGTACATACATCTAACATGTATCTACATGTACACATACCCTCTGTACATTCTTGCACGGAGTGCCTGCGGAGTACAGAGGTACTCTGTACAAAATGCGTACATACATACCCCTTTTACTACTGCTACTACTACTGCTACGGATACGGAGCAGCTGAGCGGAGAGCAGAGCGCGTAGGGCTGCCTGAATCCTGGGGTCTTCACATCATATCACACCGACACCAAACAAGTTGTTGGTTTCCAAGCCGCGCAGGATTTGCTCATCCTCAGCGCTGCCGGGTGCCGGCGCGGGCGCGCTGCAAGTCATTCAGAGTGCCTGCTTTGGGGAGTTTGTCACAGCGCTAAGGGGGCTGTTGTTGCTTCCCAAATGCCTGCTCCCCGATTTCCCCACAGTGGAGGCAAGCACGCTATACAAATACAACGCGTGTTGCATGTACCCGTAGGTGTATTTTGTACTCGTGCACGTACATACATATATTACAATATTACATAGTAGCCTCTGCAAGTCTTCGGCCATCATGAATATAATTTTGCCGGACTGTGTTGCACTCGCGTCTGCCTGTTGACGGCTCGTCGCATCGCTACAAGCTTCTCGCGGGATGAACAGATGGTTCCGTGTCATAACCCAATCGAGACTGTCGGTGCTCGGCCGGCAGCGCACACTGTACCACTGTAATTGCCCTATCTATCGAGCGTTTTGCAGGATCTTTTGGCAAGGTCAAGCCCAGCTGGTTGTGTCAGTTGTTTCTATTTCGGTTCCGTTTTTCACGGTGGACTGTATTGTGCTCCAGGCAGGGAGTACAGTATTGTAGTTGGGGTGTAGACTTTAGTCTCTGCCCTCCGACACATGAGCGAGTATCGGAGGTGGGCAGACACTTACCCAGGTACAGAGTGTTTGTACTTCCCCTTCCGTCCGCCACGAACATGACACGGGTTGTGAGCCGACCTCCGTAGCGGCTGCCTCTCAGTCGAGGAATTATTTCCCACCAACCTCTGTGCCGTTCCATATCATGGGCACCCTTATCTGCCTGGGTTGGGGTAGTCAAACGGGAACAGGAACAACATATATACGATAAAATACATACAATAGAGCGCTGCAGCCCGTCAGCCGGAGTCGCCCTGCGAGTTCCGCATTCCGGATTCCAAATTCCGCCTGTATTCCTCGAGACGTGGAGGTGCAGTCGTTATTAAGGGGGCTGTCTCGATCCTCATGGCCAATAAGGGGGTTCGTCCGGTACTAAGTATCTTGTAAGTGATTGTATGTATGTATGTACACAGTACACACATGGACTAAAACGGTTCCGCGAATGACAAATTTCGCCCTTTTTCAAAGATTCCGAGTAGATAATCCTGATGATTTGTCTGATCTAGGTAGACGTGCACACACTCGGTAAAATACAATATTCCGGTAGGCATTGCCGTGAAACGGCAGCGTGCATCACACAAGCTCCAATACATATGACGCTCATGAAGGGTCGCACATGCTCGCTTACGGGGGAAAGGTGCGAATAACAACCTTCCTTTATTCTCCAAACTGACAGGTTGGTTAAGGATGTTCACGTCAAGAGGGAATTCCGGCGGGAGAATCAATGCGCATTAACTTGCTATGTAGCTACTTTGGTAGAGGAAGCAGGCAGCTTGAGCTAGCAAGCATGAGTATGGACGCTCCCGGGCAGTCGGGATCCGCGACCTTTTCCTTTGGATCCGCCTAAACGATGTCGAGGGGTTTAGGTGGGTACCAACATCGGTCTAACACAGCTCCACCACGGAGTAGTGTAGTCGGATATTTATTACGTGAGCACCAACATTCGGATCGAGCCGTGCTTGAGACAAAGGATTGGTTTGCACCCCTACCGAGCGCTGCTGATAGGTGTACTGGTTAGATCGTGAACTCAGAGCATCTCACAGCGGCATTCCCGCCTTTCGGTGGTGATAGGGGTACATGTTTCCCGCTGCACTCGGCTGCCAACCTCTGCCATGTGGGCGTATTTGCACAAATACGGGTGCTTGCACTCTAGTCTCTTCCCTGGAGCGGGGTAAGACGACTAAGTTTAGATCTACGGCATTTGGAATAGGCATCTTACGGCAAACCTTCGGGATGCGGCCGTATTGTTCAGAAGGAAATCTTGTGGCGCAGGATTTCCATCACAGGCTATGTGCAGAGAGGCGCACCAAAAGTATCAAGCTCTTAACTGAAAATAGTTAAGCCACACCTGCCTAACGCTTTGCCTGCGCAATACTAAAATGCTTAGTCTTAACTGGGTTTTAGTGGGGACAGGACCCGGGCGAAGCCTATGGTGCAGTCCTATTACTTTTGGTGTGAGCCTCTATACTATGCTCCAACTGCATATGTAAGATCTCACCGGAAGCTTGAACGTTGCGTATGGGGTGGCCCTGGCGACTATGTTGGATCAGCATCCAGTCCCCAGGCTTATCGACTGGGTGCCAGTGGGGGCCTACGATAAACTCCGTGCAACGAGGATGATGATTGCCTCTTGCGAGTATACACGGGGTACTGTGCATGTGGAAATGCAGCCTCGATTTATTCGAACCATCCTTTGGCCCGAGATTACTCTGCACTCTGCCCGAGCGAGGGAGATATCTCTAATTGTCTCAGCGCCCCAGACACTCTCTCATATGTTAGGGCTCTATCTTAGTATCATATTCGAGCGAAGTATCTGCGGAGTACAGAATACTTACATGCGTGCGTATAGAATATATTCTATGCCTGTTTTATGAATCTCCTTGGGTTTCTTGAGATTCGTTTCGCACCTGGAAACCCAAACCCGCCTCCAACAAGCTATTCTACCGTTGAAAACGCCAATCGGGTTGTATCCTAGGTGCTACAACCCAACGCCTTATCGTTTCGTTTCAATTTTTTTTCGGTGTACACCCTTCTCGTGTGCGTATGCACTTTTCCGGCGTGCACCTTTCTGGTATTCACTTTTCTGGTGCCTACTCTTCTGGTGTGCACTTCAGTCGAAAGAGCAACTCACTGGGCTATGTTTGAAGGATGAAATGGTGAAATGTGCTCATGCGGGCTCAAGGTGAGCATCATCTAGGCTTTTCTTCGAGTTCCTTTTGCGCTAAGGTCCGTCCCTCAGACAAAAAGGAATTTTTCTGGATGAACTGGTCATATCGGTAGAGTCAAGTGCAACAAGAATTCCGAGTTGCCTCATCGGTCGCCTCTAATGTGCTTTCGGCTGCCTCCTGATATAGTTGAAGGAATATCTCAGAGTATGATGTAATATTAAGTTTTTTTGCAGGCATGTATATGTCTTTGCGAGACGTTGAATTCTACTGAGGGTCACCGGCAGTCCAATAGGTAGGCTACAGGTAGACATGATATCAGAAAGTAAAGAGGATCGATTTTAGTATGTAGAAGAACTGACTGCTGGCCTCCTCCTGAGGCTTAGCCGATCAATTAAATACAGTAATGGGGACCCCATTGAGTTACCCGGTTACATGGCATTGCTGCAGCCAGCACAGCCTCCTGACAACTTGTGAACAAGCTCCCTTTTAGTGTGCACTTGTTACTTTTGCAAATTTGCAAATGATTTTATTTTAGAGCTTTGCCAGGCCTCAAAACTGTGAATCTCACAATGACGAGCCCCTCGGCGATGCTCTGGGCGAAATGGCGCCCCGACTCTCCGCCCACAGAGGGCTTTGCCGGAAAGATTGTCATCGTGACAGGGTCGAATGTTGGGCTTGGTTTGTCCATCGAGATTTTCGTTCGGGAGCATGCAGCTCACCAATGGAACCTTAGGCCTTGAGGCTGCGCGCCATATTGTCCGGCTTGATTGTGCCAAGCTCATCCTTGCCGTGCGCAATATCGAGAAGGGCGAAGCAGCCCGGCGGGATATTGAGAAGACTACTGGCAAAGTTGGGGTACTTCAGGTTTGGCAACTGGATATGAATAGTTTTCAAAGTGTAAAATCTTTCGCGGATAGGGTTGAGTTTGAGCTGGAACGACTTGATGTGGCGATCTTGAATGCTGGCCTAATATCGAGAGCTTTCAAGTTATCGCCAGAAGGCTGGGAAGAGACTCTGCAGGTTAACGTTTTAGCTACCGCGCTGCTCACACTTCTTCTCCTACCAAAGCTTAGAGCCTCGAAGACACCAAGCTCCACGCCTCATCTTGGAATAGGTACGTTTGAGGCTCGTCTAGCGCAATATTGCTCTGGCATCTACACAATATTAACCCTCCAAAGTGGGATCCACTAGACATATCATGAGCAGTTTCCCCCAGCAGACCAACTCGCATATCTTGCAGGCTCTTAGTGCTGAGGATGGATACAATTCCGGGACACAATATGGCGTGTCAAAGCTGCTGGTAATGTACATCGTGGACACAGTTGCCAACCTCGTGGCTCCTCGGGACGGGGAGCCTGAAGTAATAGTGACATCGACTTGCCCTGGATTTTGTGTCTCGGAACTAGCAAGACAATACGATTACTGGTACGAAAGGCTTGTGCTGAACATAGTCATGGCGATATTTGCTAGGAGTGCGGAGGAGGGCGGTCGGACGCTTGTGGGATCTGTAAACCAAGGCGTGGAGTCTCATGGGAGGTTCTGGAGGAACGAACAAATTACCCTGTGAGTTCTTACAATAACATCCTATATTAGGGTTTGTCTCTGACAGCAGGGCGTAAAGGCCTGGACCTCTCGTTGGCACTCAGGAGGGTGAGAGGCTTCGAAGTCAAATCTGGAAGGAGATTGGCGATGTCTTGAAGGCCAGAGTGCCGGAGGTTAGGCAGTACTTTTGAATCCTTGGATCCATCCCTGTTCCTAGGTGTATCAGCATCGCAGAGTGTTGTTTTCTAAATATTGCTCTAAAGAAGCAACGGATGTAAATAAACTCAGCCTCGTCTGTTCTCGCAAAGTCAAGACAGATTGCCCTTCCTTCGCCCCTATCTTGTGCGCCAGATAAGCCTAGTTGGGGATTTCTTTTGCCTTTTGCCTGCTCTACAGAGCACAAGTACATAGTCTGTGGTACATGCACGTATGTATATATTGATGGGAGTTTCTCGGCTTTAATCTCTTGGTAATTTTCAGCCTCACCCGTAACCCGGTTTACTCATCCGAAACACCTCTATCCGATGTCCCGTGTGATAGCGGTGAAATTCCTGGAACCAGTGCCAACCCAGTGGTGCTATAGTGCTATAGGAAGTGTTCAACTGCTTAATGCAGTCTTTGCTTGGTCCACTAACAGTTGGCGATATTATTGTAACATCATAGCTCTCTATCCAAGTTGGGCGTTGCGCGCGGCAGCGACAAACTCTACTCTAACGGCAGGCAACCCCGCGAAACCATGAGCAACTCTGCTTTGCGCAATCCGCATCACAATTCCAGTACGGTCCTCGGTGGCAACCTTGCCCCCCCCCCTAGTGAAGCGATAGGCGGTGGGATACCGGCTGTGAATCCAACACCAGCTGTGGACCGGCTTATTGTTGGCGTTGACTTTGGGACCACCTATTCTGGGTAGGAGCCCGAACTACGAGCTCTAGAGCCTGCCTTGGAGACCTCTAACTCTTCTCTAGGGTCGCTGCGGTCTATACGTCTACTCCCGAAGATGTCGATGTCATCAAAACGTAGGTTCTCGCAGCAACATCGTGCTTACTCTAGCTAACTAGAGAGCTGCTAAGATGGCCTGGGGGAAATGGCATCACTTCCGACAAGGTCCCTACTGAGATTGCGTACGATCCCCCGAGTCTAGTAATGTCGCCCTCGTCCTCCAACGGATCCATTCCATCCACGGCAACTGGTGCACCCAACGGGCAATCAGCTGGCGCAAACATCAAGTGGGGTTTCCAGTTCAAACCCGAAGAGCCCCGTCTACGGTGTATCAAACTGTTCCTCGACCGAAATCAGAAACTGCCCCATTTCGTTTCTCCACTTGAAACCGCAGCTCAGCTACGAAAATATGATCGCAATGTCATGGATGCTGTTTCAGATTATCTTACCCAAATGTACAAACACACCATGGACACTCTGACACGACGCTATGGGGAGTCATTTATGTCCACCACGAAGGTGGAGTTTGTATTGACTGTCCCTGCCGTCTGGTCTGACGCTGCCAAAAACGCAACGCTTGTAGCAGCGGAGCGCGCCGGGATGGGTAATCGACATGACCTACGCCTTATCAGTGAGCCTGAGGCTGCAGCGGTGTACACGCTTAAGGCTATCCAACCAAATCACCTAAAGGTCGGGGATAATTTTATCGTTTGTGATGCGGGAGGGGGTACAGTCGACTTGATATCATATAAGATCACACAGATATCACCATTGCGCGTGGAGGAGTCTGCGGTAGGTACCGGAGGCCTGTGTGGATCAGCATTCTTAAACTACCGATTTGAGGACCATGTTAGGTCAAGAATAGGCGCAGAAAGGTACGATACGATGAAGGAGAAAAAACCGAAAACCTGGATGATGGGACTAAAATATTGGGATGAATACGTCAAGCGAAACTTCAATGAGGAGGAGCATCAGGAGGTCAATGTACCGTTTCCTGGACTGCCGGACGACGAAGACGCAGGATTGGATAGCGGCTTTTTGGTGATGACAGCTGACCAGATTAAGATGATCTTCGAGCCTATCATCAGGGAGGTCTGTGAGCTAGTTGAGGGGCAAGTTGAGGGGATTCGAAGGAAAGGAGGCGTTGTTTCCGGCATTGTTCTTGTCGGTGGTTTTGGCCAGTCCAACTATCTGTACAACCGTCTGAAAGCCCATTTCAATACCGCCGCTCCACCACCATATAGCGAACGGCCCACCCTGGCCACAATAGCGCCACAGGCAGTTGAAGTGATGCAGCCTGTGTACGCGTGGACTGCTGTTGTGCGGGGTGCGGTTTTGAGAGGGCTAGAAGGCAGCATGGTTGTGAGTCGGAGGAGTAGATGGCATTATGGAACGAGCTATGCTACTGTCTTTGATGAAGATAGACATCCGGTTAGCGATCGATACTGGTCGCCACTCTGGGAGAGATGGATGGTCTCGGACCGTATGCAGTGGCACATTGCCAAAGTGAGTTCGACACTGGTAGCGACATCCGGGGTCTGCAGAGTGCTAACACATTGGTTGCGCAGGGCGAACAAGTATCTGAGCGCAAAGCCGTCTCTTTTCACTATACCCGGAACTTCCGACCTAACCAAAGTTTAGTGGTGGAAGACGACCTCATTGCTTGTGACGCTGATGTTGCTCCTGACGCATATAAGAAGGGCCTTATCAACGTATGCACGCTAACCACTGACCTTAACGCGGTGCCGAAAACACTGTTTACCAGACTCACAACTACGAAGGGCATCGAGTTTGATAACCTGGATTTCACACTGGATATGACAATCGATAGCGCATCTCTGATATTTGAGCTGAAGGTTGATGGAGTTCGATATGGGCATGTGACTGCAAAATTCCATTGATCTCGCGTTGCGAAGGGATAAAATTAACGTGAAAAAAACGAACAAAAAAATTGTCATGATTGTGGTCGCCTGGGCGTGTTGTTGCATCTTCATGTGTGGATGCGGCCATCTCGCGGAGTGGGGGAGTTGAACTGAACTGAACTGTACGAAGTGATTTGGCACGCCAGTCTTACAATAATAGCCATCTGCCTTATATAACTTCAGCGTACTGCATGACGCCGCTTTACGAGAGCATATATATTTTGTATGTATATAGAAACTGTTACCCTTACACTCTCTTGTATGCCGGGGGGACATACTCGGGAGCACGCTCCGCTTTGTGAATTTGAATCGAGTAGCCCATGAGCAAGCAGTATGGGGATATTCACTAGAAGTCTCCACGTTCACTGCTACGTCCTGGGGACATTTAGGAACTGTGAAGCCTTCTGTTTAACAAGAAGCGCGAAGACTGCAGTCGACGCTCCAGTATAGACGTGCCATTGGAGCTCGAGTATGGCCTTGACGAGAGGGGAGGGGAGATCTATATGGCTGGGTTTGCGCAAGCAGATTACGGGAACGGTATGCTATGCTAGGAGGGGTGGGGACTTGGTGCTTAGCATGGGGAGGAGAGTGACTTGCGAAGGGGAAAGCCAGGAGGCATCTGACAAAATGCGCAACACGTGAAATGGCAATACCCCCCAAGGATTTGTTCGAATTGTACTGGGGGAATAAGCGATACGCTATTTATCTATCTAGCATTGGTTGGGACAGTTAAAGCTTAAGGTGCACTAGTAGGGCATACCGGGCTGGGGTGGGGGGTAGAGACGAAGAAGACGACGATGATGAGGTGCTTTATTGGGGAGGGGGAGCAGGTGACAGGACGGAACCTCCGTTGTAGCCATGTTTTTTCTTCTTCTAGTCGAATCTCACGACGGGCTTTGTATGGGGGGTTTGCTTGCGCTATTTATTTATTTATTTATTTGTTTATCGTTTGATGGGGGTTGGTATGGGTGGATGGTGGATGGATGGGTTGGTATCACACACGCAGTAGTGGGGGGAAGGCGGGTGTAAGATGAAGTTCAACCACCACCACCACCCCACCTACCACTACTAGGTGGGGTGTCTTTTTTTTTTTTTGATCACCCGGATAGCAGCGAAGGGGGTAGCTCTTTTAGCTCGTATATAGGGTAGAGTTAGATGGAGTAGAGTGGAAGGTAGTCCAGCCTATGATAGAGAGGTTTGGTTGCATGCGCTTTTTTTTCTTTTCTTTTTCTTTCCTCCTGTGTCGCAGTCACCGGTACGGCTCCACGCACAACAAACAAACAAAACTTCCCCCCCCCCCCCCCGAAAAATAAGGAGAAGAGGGAATTTTCCTCTCTGTCTTGTGTCACTAAGCTGCTACTAAGCTGTTTGTGTGTGTGGTGGGTCTTGGGCATAAAGTTGGGCGTATGCCGTTGTTGAAATACCGGCGTTTGCTACCAAACACCCTGGAGCTCTTTCCCCAGTCCACCAAAGGGTCTACCGCTATTTGGGATTTTACCCTTGGCTCTGAAAGCCCCTGTTTGAGTCTTGTTGCGGGCTTTGAGAATGCACCGAGAGTGGTTCCTGGTGGCGGTTTTTTTTTTTACAAGGCGGTGAAACGTATGTGCGTGAAGGTGGGTCTTGCTATTGGACAGAACCGAGCTTAGAGAGAGTGGAGGAGCCAGCTACTAATACTAAATACTAGAACAAGATGATGCATGCAACGTCAGAGGCACCAAAGCAAAACTCATAGGCACTCGTAAATAATACCAACTGCCAGCTACGAAACGAGGCAAACCGGGTGTGCAGGAAACTAACATCGCAAGCGGCGTGGGTCGCATAAGGCGGTAGAAGGTGGCAAATGCTTAGGCCGCACGCGCTAAACCTTACTTCAACCCTTCAAAACACCTCAGCCCTATCATGAACTCAAGGAGAGAAAAGCAAAAAGATCAAAACTGACGAGCCTGGACAAGAAACACGGGAATAGACCCAAAAAATCAACGGTAGTCAAGCTCTCCTTGCTCCTGGGAAGCAGTCGCTGACATACTCACCGCCCGCCCGGAATAGGCGGTTAGGTTTTCCAATTCTGTCGTTTACTGTCATGAGCACCGGCCTTTAGACCTGTGTCGGATAGATCTAAGTTATGAACGTCGGCCCCCCCGATGCCTGCGATCCTGCCTTGTCTCTACATTTATCACAAACCGCGGCCGTCTTCCAACGCCTGGAGGGGGCTGTACTGGTTGTTGATCGCCGTACACCAACTCCCCCGGGCCATAGACGGAAGGAGTTTGGCTGAAGGTGGGAGCTGGATAGGGATAGGGTGAGCAATTTTCGTCAATATACCGCCAAAGTGCAAAGTCTGGTCGACACCGGCGGAGGCTATCTCCTCGCATGTGATGTCTGGCGACGTGGTTCATACGGTTTCCCCAGCAGACGTAAGGGTTTTCGTCGTCAAATACCTCATCGCAGAAGCAGCAAATAGCGTGTGTCGGGGGTGGATTGTTTCCAAAGTGAGTTTCCGCATGCAAAATCCACGAGTGGGCGTCATCGAAGAAGATTGCTTCGCACCCTCGGAGGAGGAGAGGGCATTCATATACGGTCACACGTTCGACCGGGCGCCCAACTGCAATACCGCTTTCAGTATCGAATATGTATGGTTGCTCAATCGCGCTTGCTATTGTTGATTGGCTAGCGCTATCCCTGGTCGAGCACTGGCTCAAGCTCGGGAGAGCACCCGTGGAGACGGAGTTTTGACGTGAATGGCTATGTCCTGTCATGGCCATTGATGTGTAGCTCCTGGGCATTGATATCACCGAGGAATTATTCCATGCTGCGGTAGGTAAACGACTCCCTTGCGCGAGGGCGGCCTCGAGGCGGTTGGGGTCATTTATATATCCTTCTAGCATAGGTGATTGCTGTGATGGCGGGGCCACTACTAAATGTCAGGTCTCTATACTCCCCAAAAGTACGAAATTACACTGACTCTTGAACGGTGGTTAGTGCGGGGCTCGAGGGCTGGGTAATAAGGCCAAATGCCTCGAGGGGGTGATTGCAATGTCTTTGGAACCGAGAATCTTTGGAACAGGTGAAATCGGACCGGATCACTATCACTTGTGTGTGCCGACCCAAGAAGCTTTAACTCCGGGGGCAAGCATTCCACCCACCCGAGAGCCTCCAAAAGGGTCCAGTCTAGTCTATCAAGGAAGGGTGTGGGACAGTATGCACAACGATTATTCGAGGATTGTCGCTTACTCCAACCCCCCCTTCCATCGGAACGAGTTGCTCACACACCAGCACCTTCAGTCTGCATGTCGGCGGGAGGCACATCGCGGCCTAGGACTCGGCATTTCTGTACAACCGACATACCATGCGGCTCCCCGAGGCTCTCACGATGGGCCGTCTATGGTGTTGCGGCATCGGTCGTGTCGATGCCCATGTGCGTTTGAACATAGTGATCGGTTGAGGATCATCAGAAGGCATGCAATGCAGCCGTCTGTGATCCATCAGTGGGTGAAGTTTGTGGCCTCTAGACCGTAAACTGGGCCATCATATGACTCAACCGCCAGCCCGATGCAGAAGTGCAATGCTGAGACTAGGCTGGCTTTCGTGCAACCTTTGGTCGAGCGCCACGGGTCACACCACAAACCGTGGATGGAAGTTTAGCCATGTGCCGGGTCTTTCCAGAGAACGGGGGTGCCATTCGTTGAAGGAGAGCATCTTCTAATTTAAGGCTTAAAAGGCGAACTTGATAGCAATGCCGCTAGCAGTTCCTTGGTATTGGGGGTGTCTCTAATTTTGAGAGTTGGAAAAATCCGACTCTGGTCCCCCGGCAGCCCGCTCCCCGCTTATCTCGAGAGTATTGTAGCCACAGATGTGTCCAGGTTTCTGCCATGGGAAACCAGGGCGTGGGACTCCAGGAATTGGAAATTTCGTAGATCACATAACCTTGGCCCTGTAGCCTTGAATGCGTGTGCGCGACGTCCCAGATATCTCGATCAGCCCAACGCATGCATAACATAATTTGAGGCCATATAATTGGAACCACGAGGAGACTGATACGACTTCTCCAGTGCGTCGCCCCCGCAGTTTGCGGCCACGGTTGCTTGGCGACAACCTCAGGTCGATCGCTGCGCAGAGACAGTAAACCCGTATTATCAGCCTCGCAGCCTTGCGATTATCAATCACTGTTCAACAGGTTATTGGAAGTCACCGAAGGCAAGGATGAGCCTCGTTCTTTGAAGCCCGCCCCGGCCATCACCAACGACCCCATTCGCCGAGGCTGCAGACCTGAGCCCAGGGGACTTCGACATCAGTGATGAATGGACATGGTGGAAGGAGTCGAGGTAGGACATTCCCCCGTCTCGTTTTGGGTCATCTGCCCAAAGGGACTTTTAATCGTGCAATACACACATGTCTACGCCACGGTTGGCCCTGGTGAGAGCGACTTGAGCTTTGCTGATTGAGGTTCTCGCAGATCCTCCGAATCACCTTAAACGACAAATACACTCAGATACTCATTTTCAGAACTCGTCGCCTAATAGAGAGCTTATTGTTGAACCTCCGCCGGCGCGCCTCTCCAAAATTAGGGCATCCATGGAGGATGATGGCTACCATGCTTCTGACTCGAAAGATAGCGTTGATTCCCTAATGGAAATCAATGATGATCTAGCAGACGATGATGACTTCGATGATGTCCGCGAGAATGTGAAACCAGAAGGTACTGGTAGGACAGAGGCGCAGAGGGTCACCGATGTTGGAGCCAAAATTCCGGGCAAGGTCATGAGAAGTAATTCCAAATATGGCGAAGCTGCCCGTTCGACTGCAAGGCCTATAAAAGCCGCAATTGCTCGAAAATTTACGTCTCGGACCGAACCGTCGTCTACAAAGATGAGGGCCTCAATTGACGGCAAGGCTCGAGGGATTAGCTATGGTGTTGTGGAAGGACTATCAAAGGTTCCACAAGAATTGCCAACCGATAAAGGGTTAGCGGATATGGACGAATCATCGCAAGAACGAATTATGGAGCTCGACCGGGCTCTCCAGATCTCCAAGGACGAACAAAAGAAGTTAAAGGAGCAGATCGAGAAGTGCAGGACACATATCAAGCTATTCCAGGAAGATGTGGCCGGATACAAAAGGGACATAGACAGGCGGGATAAAAGAATTGAGGAGCATGATAAAACCATTGACCAACTTAAAACGAGCACGGAAGCCGTCGTGGGAGACTGCGAAAGACATATCGATAAATTGCAGATCAAGATATCCAGCATCCAAGCAGAGCTGACACAAGTGAGCAACGAACGGAATCTATGGGCAAGCAAACACAACGAAGTGCGCGACGAATACCACAAACTGGAAGGCGAGCTCCGTGCCCTACAAGTGAGACTGACCGAGCTCAATGCCAAATGGCAAGCTAAATTGGATCAAGAGAGTGGGCAATTCCACGCCGAAACCAACCAATACCGCGACGCACTCCATGTGGCACAGAAGGAGAGACAAGATCGCGACATTGAGAACCAGGAGTTGCGCCGGCAGGTTCTAGAGCTTAAGCACAGCATATCTACTTCAACGCGGATGGAGTCGGTTATCACGGATAATATGGTTAGGGAATCCGTCAACACGCTGGGCCATCATCTACAGAATTGGACTATTAACAACTTTCGCAAAGCCAAGATCGGTAATTGACCCCGCCGAGGGAAGGGAATAAAAGATGATCGATAATACTAATAGTCTCCGAAGATGCCTCAGAGCTCCCAGAAGAAGTCATACAAATCCTCTCTAGCGCGGTGCCGGCTTATAACGCCCTAGTTACTACCTCGAAATTAAATGTGATCCACGCAGTAATTTCGAAGATACTAGTTGATGAAGTGTTTGGCGTGTACTTTTTTGGTCTGCCGGACGAGCGGGTCTGCCAGATACAGACGATGGAGCAATACCTACGAGTAATAGGTGAGACTGTCGGATAGTTGAGCTATGTTCTTTCTGTGTTCGCATCTGCGGTGGTGGATTTCCTCGAAAATCGTTCACAGCCACATTCGAGCATCGCCCCAGCTTAATGATCCTCACTGCCCATCTCTCCGACGGAAAATATCGCTAATTATCCTCTCCAATGTAGGTACACCTGCAAGCACCAACCAATGGCGCTCCCTCACCCTCGCCCTGACCCGTCATACTCCCGACCCAGCTTTTAAAGAGCAAACTGCAAGCTCTATCTCCGTCCTCGCGGACCGCCTCAACAAGATTCTAACGGATTTGACCGGTATCCATTCATCCGACTCACGCCACAAGACCCTCTTATCCATCCTCGAGGAAGCAGTCGAGCTATCCCGGCTCTTCAGGGCACAGCGCGCAGAGTTTAGGGTGGAGTCTCCCCAATGTGCCGCCGCTACCGCTGGAGGTGGCGATGGTGGTAATGGCGGTGGTGAAGACGATGACGGGGAGGAGTTTGACTGCGGGAGTATGGAAGATATCAATGGGGAGGATGAGGCTGAGTTGCTGGGAAGGCGGGTTGGATGTGTAACCTTCCCTGCTGTGTACAAAGCCGGGGATGAAAATGGCGACAATGTAAGTCGTTGCTTTTTTCCTATGCCTTTGTTAATTTACCCGTTAGGCAATAGCTAACCTCCTATCCCGTGGAAAACGCAGGTGCATCTCCAAAACGTGATAGTTAAGGCCAAAGTCCTTTGCCTCCCAAGACCATAGCGGAAAACGCGCTGATCTACTTTGCATTCATATTCGCTTTATTTTTGAGGGGAAATACAATAGGAAAGGAGTAAATTAGAGGAAAACCGCTCCTTCTGCAGGCTGGAAGGTAGAATGAAATAAACATAAAAATAAAAATAAAATCAATATTGTCTTCCACCATTTTAGAACAACCGCACTTGATACTCTATGAGAGTGGAAACCTGCTAGGCTTGCCTCAGCCAATCGGTCTAGCCACCCCCGCTTTCACCAGTTTCACCGGTTTCACTAAAACACGCTGCGGGATCATAGGAAGCAGTTCCTTTGACTTATTACACTAGGATAGTGCGAAGGGTCTTTGCCCTATTCCATCGTGTAATGCGGGGGTCCTCGGCTTCGCTCCCGGTGGAATGACGTCTTCACTGGCTCTCCAACCTCCAACCACACCAATGCCCTAATCACCATTACCGATATTGCTGCGTAGGTTCGCCGCCTGCGTCACTCACGGGTCTACAGTGCCCTCCAAGATCGGCGCTTCCTTTTTGGCTAGATGGGTTCTGGGTTCTGGATCCTCTTGAATGAGCTCATGACGTGAGGCTGGAGATCCAAGCTTGGGCTTGGGCCGGTCTCTTGGCAAAGCCCGGCTTTGAGGAACGGAGCTGGCGGCTCTTTTTGGGCAAAGCTCTACATGCATCATGACTTTCACTGCTCCTTCTGTGCTCGACGGCTGCGGTCGTGCAGTGTCTGGGATGGTGGCCAATCCTTCCCTATCTAGGGCCAGACCACTCCCTTGAATTCCTGCGCACTGCTACCGGCTTTTCAAGCTCGCACTGGCCGCGGCTTCCCCAGACGTTGGGGGTAGTGGAGGCTGCGTCCTAAAAGCATATAGCCGTCATTTCCCCACATCTTTGAGTACTCATACTTCTCAACAATATCTCTTTTGTGGGGTTGGCGTATGTTTGTTTGAAGTCGTGGGGGAAACGTGAGTTTATCCAATTAGTCTTCCCTTGCTGCCGGCGGAGACTGGGGATAAACTAACATGACGCAGATCTCTATTGACCGCGAATACTTCATTAGCAGGACTCCGTCATGGCCGGGCATAAAGAGAAGGCTGGTAGCGAGGGCTCCCTGGGGGATTATGACCATACGACGGAAGCCGGACGGGAATATGTCGATACGCGTGGTTCCACCGCTGGAATCTCTTCCCGCAGACGACCGTCAATGACTCCAGAGGAAATCGCCCGCCGAAACCTCAATGCCAAATTGGCGAACCCTTTGGCAGGCTATAGTTATGCTGAGTTAGAGGAGATGGGCGCCGAGTACGCGGAGAAGTGTGTGCGGGGCGATGAAACCGACGTACTTGCCTTCAAGAAAGGCGCTGTTCTTGCTCAAGATCCTCTCAAGTATGCCGATCTTCCTATGTTAGATGCGGAGGACAAAGCTATTCTGCATAAGGAGTTTGAACACCGGTGGTCTCAGCCTAGGCTGTTGTATCTCGTTATTGTTCTCTGTTCTACGGCAGCCGCTGTACAGGGAATGGGTAAGTTTCCCTCACTACAAAATGGATTTCCAATTGATTGGCTTCACTAATAACTCCTTTTTAGATGAGACGGTCGTCAATGGCGCTCAGCTCTTCTACACGAAGCAATTCGGTATCCACGGCAAAGATCCTCGGTCTACTTGGCTTACAGGCCTTGTTAAGTAAATGACCTCTGTGATTATCGGCGTTTCCAACTGCTAACATGTCTGATTTCAGTGCGGCGCCATATCTCTGTTGTGCACTTATCGGTTGCTGGCTTACCGTCCCACTTAACCACTTTTTCGGCCGTCGTGGCACTATCTTTATTACCTGCCTAATCTCTGCTGTGACTTGTTTCTGGCAGGGTTTTACGAATACTTGGTGGCATCTTTTTATTGCTCGATTCTGCCTTGGTCTCGGCATCGGACCTAAGTCAGCTACGGTACCAATTTACGCTGCGGAGACCACGCCGCCGGCCATTCGCGGCGCCATGGTTATGATGTGGCAAATGTGGACTGCCTTCGGCATAATGGTGGGCTATGCTGCGGATCTAGCCTTCTTTAGAGTTCCAGACAGGTCTGGCATTGTTGGTCTCAACTGGCGTCTCATGCTAGGCTCAGCTATGTTTCCAGCCATCATCGTCTGTTGCTTTGTCTACATGTGCCCAGAATCTCCCCGCTGGTATATGAGCAAGGGGCGCCACACTCAAGCGTACAAATCCATGTGTCGTCTCCGATTTTCCAAGGTTCAAGCAGCCCGCGACATCTTCTATATGCACACCCTCCTAGAAGCCGAGTCCCGTATGGTTCTAGGCCAGTCCAAGATTAAGGAGATGGTCACGATTCCCCGCAATCGTCGGGCATTAATTGGATCTGAAATTGTCATGTTCATGCAGCAGTTTTGCGGTGTGAATGTCATAGGTAAATTTTAAACTTCTAAACTCCTCTCTGCCCCATTGCACGACTTAGTACTGACAACAACCGACAAACCTAGCTTACTATAGTTCCGCTATTTTCGAGGAGAGCGGCTTCAGCAATGTTGATGCTCTTGCTGCCTCATTTGGGTTCGGCGTCATAAATTTCCTTTTTGCCCTCCCAGCTGTCTACACCATTGACACTTTCGGACGCCGCAACCTACTCCTCACGACATTCCCCCTGATGGCCATCTTTCTCTTCTTCACCGGATTCTCATTCTTTATTCCTGATGATGAAGTGCACCATAGTGCCAGGATTGCGTGTATCGCAACGGGCATCTACCTGTTCGGCGTTGTTTATTCACCTGGAGAAGGACCAGTGCCGTTCACTTACTCTGCCGAGGCATACCCGCTTTATATCCGTTCGTATGGTATGAGCCTAGGTAAGTGGTATCCTACATATCTACAATCGGCTTGCAAGAAACTTAACTGAAGTTTTCCCCCTACCAGCAACTGCCACAACTTGGTTCTTCAACTTTGTCCTCTCCATTACCTGGCCCAGTCTACAGGCCACCTTCACAACCCAGGGCGCCTTTGGTTGGTATGCTGGCTGGAACGTCGTGGGTTTCTTCCTTGTCTTGTTCCTCGTCCCGGAGACAAAAGGGAAAACGCTCGAGGAGCTAGATCAGGTCTTTAGCGTCCCCACACGCGTACACGCTGCATATGGAGCCCGTCAGATTCCTTATTTCTTCAAGAGGTATATCCTCAGGCAGGATATCCAGCCCGAGATACTGTACGAGAAAGACGACGTGATTTACGAACCTTCGACGTTTCAGGGGGAAACGGAGACGAAGAGGGAGAATCGCGTCTAACTGGAGATGCGCCTTTTAGAAAAGGAGCGGAGGCACCTCTTAAAATATTTTTTTCTACACTACGTTCTTTATGGGGGTTACATTTCCAGAGAGCCAGCGGGAGCTATGATTCAACGAGGACGTGTCCCCCGCAGGGATTATAAATTGGAAAAACCGGTAGTTTACTTGACTTTAGTCCGTAGGAAAAGTCTGTCGTTAATGGTGTGGGTTTGGTTTCCTTTTCCAGCTAGGGAAAAGAGATATTGTTAATATATATCGATAATAGTAATTTTTCTAGGGTAAACCTCTTAAATTAACTCCCAAGCCTTTAAAATAAACGTGAAACCCTCCTAATGGCCAACCCTTATACCCCCCGAGCACGGCCACAAGTAAATTTGAAATACCCCTGCCTTAAATATTGAAGTTTACTGGTACTCTTGTGTAGGGTACGTAGGGGCGTGGATCATGTAGTAGCATTAGAAGGGACATTTCGCGGTAGAGAGGGGGAGCCTAACTAGCTTTGGTTCAAGGGGTCTACCTAAAGCTAGCTGGCTATGATTCAGTTGCCGAGTGACCCAAGGGTGATGATAAGGGTGATGTTGTTTGAAAAGGGGTAAAGACCGGCCCTGGGGAGTGGGAGGTGTTTGGAGTAGAGAGTGTGCTCTTTGCTCCTGAAATTTTTCTATAGAATACAAGGGTCTTATTTGCTTGGGGAGGATGGATAGATATCTCCCCGAAATGGTTCTTGCTCTAAACTAGTTGGCATGCATTATTGAAGAATTATTGGCTTCTCTACCCTATTTTACCCCCAACACTCCGTCTATAGGTTCGTCAAGTAATCTTCAATCTCCTGCGGTGAGAGTTTGCGGAACCGTGGGCCTTGGGCGCCTTCTACGCCTTCATAGCCGAGGAGGTGGTTGGCCGGGGGACCGACGATTCCTGTTAGAGTGGGGTTAGTGTGATCGGGGTGTTAGTTTGCCTTGAAGGGAGGTGAGGGGATTAGGTAAGACGTACCAATTTCGACGGTCTCGCCATTCATTTCCCCCTCGATGGTTTCTTTAAGTGTTAGGAGAGCAATGTGAACGGCATCTTCGAGCTCGAGGCCCTCGGTGTAGCGTTTTTCGAGGAATGTCTTTGCGCTTGTGGCGCTTTTGCCGATGGCAGTGGCTTTCCATGGAAAGTAACTCCCACTTGGGTCGACTTGGTAGAGGCTTGGTCCGCCTTTGAGAATGCCGCCAGTTTTTCCAGTAGGCTTTTTAGTTTCTGGGTCGGTGGAGCCGTCTTTTGCTTCTTCTGTTGCCTCTGGTTCAATACCGTCGTCCCAGCCTGCGACTAGAAGGCTGACACCATAGGGTCGGACGCCACCACTTTGTGTAGCTTCTTGCATGACGCGCGCGACGTCCTGTACGAGGATACGGGTTGGTGGGTATTCATTGTATATGCGCTTATAGCCGGTGTGGGAGATTTTGCGGGCTTTGTCGACAAGGACGCGGTAGTCGGGGCCCATGCCCGAGTAGACCATGCCGATGTTTGGGGTGATGAGAGACACTTTAGAGAGAGAGGGTGGGTCGATGAGCGGGGAAGAGGACTTCTTTTCCGTGGCAAGTACGATGCCGTTGGTTGCTTTGATCCCCAGGGAGGTTACGCCTTGGTTCACAGCATTGAGGGCGTATTCTGCTTTCTGTATTAGCTTGCGGTCTGTACAGCTTGTTGCCTCTAGGTACTGATTAGAGATTGCCGCTACCTATTTGCACCAACTTCCCACTGGGTAAAGATTAGCATGTCCCTAGAGCTCCGCTCCCGTGCATTGGACAAGACGGATCAAGTACCTGGGGGAGAAGGTCGTCAATGAGAACGAATATCGGTCTGCCATTCTGGAGACGCTCCTGAAGAGAGAAGTGAGAATCTCCGTGTAGTTAGGGAGGAGCTATATGGGTCTTAAATAGGTATAAGTATCCGGAATGGTAAGCTCACGGAGCTCTTGCGGCTGTGGTTGAGGTGACCAACTGCGGTTAGGTGGCCCCACACGTGATCGCCGGCTCGAACGACAGTACATAAGACGAAGGAAAGCTCCATCATCGTTTCCACTCTAATGTGTGATTGTCCACTGATTGTCCACTCTTGCTCTTGAAGCAGAGGATTTGCTCTCCCAACTATCTCGATCGCTTGAGCACGGGGCCCTCAAGTCGAGGTTGCTTGCTCTTGCTGGGAGCGGCGGCTAGCAACCTGATTGTCTCCACCATATAACCTGGGCGATTCCGTGAGCATCTGCGGTTGTATTATTAATACGATGCCCGACAAACCCGGGCGGCACTGATTCTTATATCCAACGGATATCTCGGGGCCATACTCTGGAGGTGATGGCGTCCTCTGCCTTCTACCAGAATCCTCAGTGGAACTGGCCGGGCCACTGGCCAGGAGATCCAAACATCACTGATGAATCGACGCATGCAAAGCCAGATGGTGCTAAGAGCAAAGTCCCCCCGACACCATCGAGTCAGCCAAAACACTACGGACCTAGAACCTGCCGTATTTGTCTGGAGACGGTCCTGCCCACATTTGAGCCTGTCTCATCCAACATTCCTAATGTTTTTCAGTCTCAGCCATCCGTGTCCTACATATCCGAGGACCCCCACTCGGGCCGCTTGATTCGTCCATGCAAGTGCAAAGGCTCATCTCGGTATGTTCACGAGCGTTGCTTGCAGAGCTGGCGCCTCGCAGACCCGAACCATGGGAGGAGAAACTACTGGGATTGCCCGACGTGTGGATTTAGATACAGATTGGAGAGAATTTGGATAGGAAGATTGGTTAGCAGTACAGGTAGGCACCCCTGGCCCTTGGGTTGGGAATATCGACTAGTTTTCGGACCTGTGGAGCCTATTTTGGGGTTGCCCCTGTGGCCTTTGTGAGGACTGCTTTCCTCTCAGCCGGTCCTCCTGAAACTCCACTGCTGCTGAGCGAGACCGAAACTGGGCAACAAGAACTAGGTAGTTCTACTATTCTTGTCCCTTTCTCGAGATTCCCTGTGCAGCGTCCACATCTCACTGCTCTCCAAACGGAGCAGCGTTTACAATTGATTCGCAGGCGTTTTTGAATTTTTTTTCGAGATTATGATGTCACGCGTCAAACCCTTACTATCCTTCTAGATATCTTTGCTAACCCAACATTTCCCGCTCTTTCTTCAGCTCTTCAGCTCCTCCTTACCTTCTCGATACTTTTGTTAGCTATGTTCCTCCTCGGCTTCGTTGCTGATCCAATCATCAACCTCTACCTCGATCCGTATGCCACAGTTTCATCGATACCACTTACCAAACTGGGCATTAAGTCCCCTGGACCTGTCGTGTTTGATGAAGAACCGTCGACTTGGTTTGAACATTTCCTGAAAGGCTTGGCTAGCTTAGGACTCCTGAGTTTTGTAAAGGTTTTATGGATGGTAGGACCTACTGGTTGGTGGAACTTACGGAGTTCAGGTCTGATTGGTGGCGGGGGGGGCAGAGCGCCCGGTGGGTCAGGTAGGGACCGGTTAGCATCAATTAGTTGGATTGTGATTATCGTTGGCATTGGAACATTTTTATGGGTGCGTTCTATAATGTTCTCGTCATATGAGTAAAGTACTAACTAGCGGCGAAGGGCGTTTATAAGGGCGTTAGGGCTTGGAGCCGAAGGATTCTTGGGAAAGTCGGGGAGAGTGTTCAGGATGTCCAAGGTGACGATGATGATAACGATAAGGCCCCTGCATCAACCGGTGATGGTCAGAAGAAAGACCAGTGACTGAGTTTGGGTCTTTGTACACACGGAGGTAACTTGGATGCATTTTGTTATGCATAGACTGTCACGGGCATAGCTCCTTAGCTAATATTGATTTTATGCACATCCATCCGTTAATAGAGATCCGGAGGGGAACGGCCTACAGTGGGGGCTGTGCTGGTAGTCACAGCTTTATAGACTATTTCCGCATGTGGAACCTAGTGTGAGGACGAAACACACGCACAGCTTTGAGTTGTCACGACTCCACTCCAGTGGCGTGCCAATCAGTCTATGTGCGGAGAAAAACCCCTTCTCCGAATAGCAGTGATGTTTTGTCCTGCATTTTCAAATTTTGAAAGGATGCCACCCATCCGTAGATTCCACTCCCTTCAAACGGGTTTAAGGGAATGTGCTTGTGGCCTCTTGATCTTTAATGATCTACGGCAATGAGATCACGATAGCGGGGGTGAGATTGGTACATTTGAACTTCTTTTGGTTTCGGAAGAGTGTACGGCATGCGTGTATGCTTGTATACTCCTGAATCTACATGGGTATTAATTCTAGCTATTTACATTCCTGCCTTTGGGTTGATGCCATTGATTACCCAACGTCCACACCGTCTAGTCCCTCGAGTACCTCTTGCCCCACCCCTCCACGCTCAATAACCATCTGGACCATCCGCCCTATAATTCTCCGTTTCGTTCCGCCCTTCGGAGGAGTCCATATGCCATCCCCGCTGTGATCCGCACCAATGGCTTCGCCCTTTCTGGTAGTAGAGCCGAAAGCTGTTGTGTTGGGTAAGTTGGGGACACATGGGGGCGTGATACGCGAGGGGGGATCTATGGTGCGAAGGGAGAGGAGACGGATGTTACGCGTGGTGTTGGAATCGGGCTCTGTGCCTGCGTTGTCAACGACCTCGCTGATAGAGACGGCGAGGAGGAGGTCTGCGACTGCGAGTTCTTCGCGAGAAGGGTCAAAGAGGATGTTTTCGCCGATGGCGATTACAAGGAGGGTTATCGGGGGTCGTTCCCGGGGTTTTGGCGGTGTAGTTGGTATCATGGTGGTCTTAGAGAAGGTCTTGAAAGTTCCAGAGGCGAGTCTGGGGTAGAGGTATACAGAGGCTTCCCAATCGTTGTCGAAAAGAGGGTCTTCATCTGCTTCGGAAATGAGGTGAGGTAGGCGGGCGGAGAGGAGGGCGAGGTGGGTTGCTAGGGAGAGGAGAGGTATTGGGTAGGAGAGCGGGGGAGAGAGGAGGAGGATCTGTTGTGTATAAGCGGAGATACAGGTTGAGCTTGATAGACACTCACATCAATATATAACTTCCAATGCCAACGGTGATTTATCCACAACCGGTCCACCAGATTCCCCGACGCCAATAACGCCTCGTTCAGCATAGCCGCTAAAAACACAGGCAATGCGTCATCATCCCGCAATCCCGGTATCTCAATCGTTAACTCCACCCACGCATTCTCGCCCCTGCCCCCTTCCTCTTCCCCTTCCTCACCGTCTCTCCCTCTCCGAACTAGCTTACTACCATCTGGGGATCTCTCTACTTCTGCTTTCACCCCCACAACAGCTTCGTTTCCATCTGGGAAACAGATTCGTCCGCTGCCGTTTGTGCCAGGTAAGATGTTGGTCTCGGCGACTAAAGCGCGGAATTGTGTGGGTGTGCGGGCGTCGGGGCGAATGGGTGGGGTGAGGAGGAGAGAGGCGTGCGTGAAAGAGAGCTCTGGGGGAGAGAGGAGAGGGTGGGTTAAGGGAGGTGGCATTGTGTTGTTGGCACTGATGATGCTCCACGGTGGTGCCTGGAGGACAAATACGGCAAATACCCGATTCAGATTTGCTAATTTGTTAATTTGTTGCTGATTCCACTTGAGCCGCACAACAGCATCTTACACTAATTCGTCCACCACTCACTGGAATACAATGCTGCCATGCGCAAACCAACTCTCTCGAGTAGAGGACGGTTGTATAGAGGGGTAGATCTCCGGCGACGAAGCCTTTAAATTTCCTAAGTCTATAATGTATAGTAAAGCGAGATCCTCTCCTTTTGTACTCAGCCTCCGATACAGCGACGACTCACATTCTGCTGCTCTATGGGACATATGGCTTTGCAATGACACACCCACCAACAAAGGTGACCATACAGGCAAAGAATTAAAGAAATGGTGGGACATTAACCCGGACCGTCAAGCATGTAAAACAAGAGACACAATGAAATGGCTGTTCAGTTAACAGTTAAGTGGTGTTTTTCCTTTTTTACAACAGGTAACAGATTCGCAAAAACAACGGGTCCGCAAACTCTAGTGGCCCTGGGGGGTATGAAGCTGAACGAAGAACGCCGGGGAACCCTTGCCCACCCAGCTGCAGATTGAGCAAAGGTATGAAATGCGGGTCAATCTGCAAGAATATGTAGGAGTGAAATAGAAGCACAGGACAAAAAGCCAAACACCAGCCATGAGAGTAGAGCGCATCACTTTTCTCGCCTTAGCCGGTTCCAGACTGACAATGCGTCGATAGTAGACTTCACACATCCTGCGATGATTTCCAGGTCATTCTGACCCTAGCATAGCGGTAAACTTGCCAGAACTCTGCAAGCAATCTTGGGAGGAAGAAATAGGGTATTGACAAACGAAACAAAGACCGACGGGTGGAGGTCGCTGATCGCGGGATAATTATGCAAGTTGAAAAGTAGTGAATTAATATATTTTCGAGATGTCATCTGCATGCCGCTAGTACTGAAGCCGTCCACTCGCTTTCCTCATAAGGCGGAGTCGGCCATTTAGGGTTTAGTTGTTCGTTATTGGGAGGGCGTGCATTGATGTCAAGAGCCTTGCTCTGACTATGCAAGCCATCTGGATCGAAAACCACGCTGTTGCGGTTGGCGGATGGTGATGGTGTTGGATAGGGGTTTGACAGCCCCAAATTGCTTGATGATTGCCTTAGTGGAGTGTGCTGCGTTTCTTTGTATATATAAGAATTCCGTTGGGTGCGGTTTTCAGGTCGGCTGGATTGGTCAAGGCGAGCGGCCGCCTTATGTGCAGAACTTAAAGCTTCATCGAGTAGCTCTTCCTCTTCGTCTGGTGTTTCGTAGCGGTGAACCGGATGCGAGGACATCTGCATCGCTCGACGGGTTCGACTAGAGATCGGTCCGTTGGCAGCCGCAGCAACCTGTAGGTTTTCGACAGATCGAGCCTGCTGCTGTTGCTGCGGTAGAGAGTGGTGTCTTTTCAATGTCCCATTATTGGGCAATGACTGTTGATAATGTCTGTTAACTCCACCATGTTGCGGGATAGTTACTGTGACGGAGGTATCTAGGCTGTATCGTACATTCTGAAGGGCCCTGTCGAGATCCTTGAATTCGTTATGGCTAGGAGCAGCACTTGGAATTGATGGGTGATCAATAACCATTGAGGAGCGGTTACTCGACCACGGCCCACAGCCGGCATTGGCCTCGATATCATCAGAATTTGGCGAAAGCGGGGCTTGATGGCGTCCGGAAAGCCTACGAGCACGCTTGCGTAGATGTGAAAAGGAAAAGAAAGACGAACTTTCTTTATGTCCGCTAGGAGGCGACACAAGTCCCCTATTACCGTTGAGTGCCCTCTCGGCTTGCTGGCGGTGGATATCGATATGGTGATTGCCACTAGATGCTGCAGACAACTGACGGCCGATTTTCTTAACGACCTCACCACCCACAACGGATCTCCTTCGGCTGTCGCCATTCTGTTGATTCACACGTGCTTGTGCTGTGACTGCATCAGAAAGTGGAGAGATAGGCTTAATAGTAGGTAGTATAGGCATGGGGGCCCCATTAGATGGCGCCATGCCGTTCGTCCACGTGGCTCTTTTGTCGGCGTTGGGCCTTACTTTCGGCACAGCAGCTGGAATAACTGGCGAAGTCAGATACTCCTGGGATGGCTTCGACGACTGAGTTTGTATTTGTCCACCACCGTTGTGTTGCGAAACAGCAGAGGCACCGGTCTCCCTCCCAATCAAGGACTTCCGGAACCAGGACGCCTTGGAGCTAAGTGTTGGAGACGATTCATCTCTCGGTGTCTTCGCGCTTAGGTCTGAATGTTTTCGTCCCAATAAACGCGAAGTGGAGGATCTAGGCCGCAAAGGATCTACGGCATCAATAAAGAATTCATGATTCATCGCCTGTGCTGCTGTTGGCCGGTTTTTTGGATCCCACATTAGACACCATGTTACGAAATGGCAGAATGACGCCGGCCACTGCGGCGGTTGCAGTATAGTGTCCATGGTATGCGGACACATCTACATCCGAAGTTAGTACCTTAAATTAATATATGTTTGAGGGTACAAACCCTCGGGAATGAAAATCCCAGCTTCTGGGCCAGCCGCATCCCTTCTCTCCAATCGCCCCCTCCGACTTTGCTCCCTGATTTGTTGTACCAATTCCCTGGACTACCCATGATCTCGCAAACTCGCCACACTTGATCCACTTCATTACCTCCTGGAAACAAGGGTTTTAAAGTTGCGACTTCTACCGCCATGGCACCAATGGCCCAGATATCGACTGGTGCAGAATACTCCCCTGCACGGAGTAGCACCTCTGGTGCTCTATACCATCGTGTGGATACATAAGTCGTGTAGGGTAGCTTGGACCGGATTTCCCTCGCCAAGCCAAAATCTGCGATCTTTACTGAATAAGATGGTGGGGTTGAAGGCGGCGTGACTAGAGATGAATATCGACGAAAAGTGTTGCTAGAGTCCTGAGGAGATGATGTAGAAACTAGAATATTTTCAGGCTTGATGTCGCGATGGAAAAACCCATTTGCGTGAATGTGTTCGAGGCCCGACAGGATCTGAAAGAGTATGCTTTTGACGCTGCTTCCATCCAAAGACTTGTGATCGCGGGCTTTCATCAACTGGTAGAGATTTCCATCCATGTACTCCATGCAGATATGTAGCTTCTTGGTCATTGGGTCGAGGAAGATGTCAAGCGCTGGAACCAGATGAGGATGGACTGGTAACGACCGTAAAAATATAACCTCTCTTAGCTCCAAACAAGGTGCAAAAGAGTCGAACGTCTTTTTCATTGTCTTTACTGCAACCTGGCGAAGGAGTTAGCACAACTCCGTTTACCTATCTTCGTGCGTCGAACTCACAATAGTCCCCTTACGCGCGATATGAGCCCCACCGCTGCTTACACGAGCAAGCACGACGCTTCCAAAGCTGCCATCGCCGATATCTTTAAGTACCTCAAATTTGTCTTCCAGACAGACAGCTCCACCTGACCATAGCGTCGAATTTCGATGCGAGAGCTCATTGGAGACCGTCATCTTTTGTATTCGTACTCTTGAGACGCTATTGTGAACTGATAACGATTAAGAATTATAGCTTTCTAGTAAAGGGTGATGGCGTCCGGATCTAATTAATGTATAGTTAGTATTTATTCTACAAATTCTTGTAGAAATATCAAATAGACGCGTCCAGGGCTTCATGGCTCGACGAAGGTGACTCACCAGAACCTGCCTGTTGGAAGTGCATCTATAACACGTAACGAACGCGAAGGTATACCCTGAACGAAGAGCTTTCTGACAGACTCGTGGACTAATGGGCTGCTATGACAGCATTCGATATTATTTATTGACCGCAGTGAGCCTCGCAGGCGTGTTGGAAGGGAAGATGGACCCAGCGCTCCGATGGAAGTAGAGAGGTCGAGATGGGAAGAAAGCGGGACCGAGACTAGTGGCCTGGGCTGAGCTCCAAGTGCTCAGGGTGTCCAGAGCGCGGAAGCTGCGGAAACGGTATCGATTCCGCCAAAAAGGCACCGCACAACGCTTAGAGTCGATCCGCTTGAGGCGCCCAGAAGACGGTTGGACGGTATCACAGGCAATTTACGTCGTGGCTTGGTGTACCCCGTCTAGCAGGGGTAGGGAATGGAGATGGCAGATGGCAGAAAGTCGTGTCGAATTTTAATGCTACTGCAGGATGTGCCTTTTTGCGAACGGGTTCTGGAGGTGAAGGCCTGATGAAGCAGGGGGAGGAGCTCCTATTTCCGGAGAGTTAGTCCGGTAGCCGTAGATCCAATTTCCCGCGGCAGTCAATTTCGACTAGGGTGAATCTATTGTCTGGTCTTGAAGGTGCGTCCGTGGACCGTGAGGACTTGGGGAAACCGACGCGTATCCCAGGATTGCACTGTAGGGTTGAGAATTGACACAGCCGTCAGAACAGGAGCAGTGACATTCGTCGACGAAGCCTAATTTGCGCGACCGACTTGGGTTATCCTGGGACGCGGAAACTAGCCCCGAATGCGACAGAGTGAGCGTATAAAGCTGGTGAATTCGTACTCATAAGACAGAGCTTGCGAGGCCGAAGCTGGTAGAGTGTTGTGCCAGTCGCGCTGTTGCAACTTAGGAGACGAGCGGAAGCTGCCAACGCAGAGCTGTCGGTGACCAGACGATGCCGAATCTGGAATAAACTAGACTTGACCGCTCATGGGCAGACGCGAGAGGAACCAGTAGGTGCAAATCACGGGAAAATGAGCGTGGTGTTTAATGTAATTTCACAAGAGGGGGCGAGGGTGAGGATGAGAAGAGCACGGAGGGGAGGAAACGGAGCCTTTTCCTTGTGGGTTTGTACCGGGTACCAGCTTTTCGCGTAGGTGGTCTGCTTGGATTTTACAGAGTACTTCCGTGACACAACGTGGAGGGCGAAGGACTCAAAGGGTTCAAATGCCTCCCCACCGCAGATGCGGCCAATCTCTCCGCTGACAGGTGCAACCGATAGAAGTCGCAGGCTCTAATCGAACAGAGTTCGATTCCGGATCGCGCGCTAGGTTGTACCACGAAGGTCCCTTTCCCTAACCCCCATCTGCAACCATGCAATGCAATTCTGACCGCGCTGACAGCTCAGCACCCTGTACGTTGGAAATGGGGGCTGTCGCCCTAGCCCAGGAGGAAAGAAGACCGTGTTTTCTCAACCAGTGCCATCAATAGCTCCGGACTCTGTACGGCACGGCAAACCGAATACACAGATTGATTGCTTTTGCAAGAGTGCCTCTTTGCGGAGACAAATGGCCGCGCAGGTTCAACCCCTTTCCATTCGACCAGGTTCATGGGAATCAGGCCAGGGTGCTGCATGGTATCACATTCCAATCCAATCCAACACCGATGTAGCGGACGCGCTACGTTAGCAAGAGTGCCCTCAAGCCTGACGGGCTGCAGCTTTGGAAACTTGTTCCTGGCTAAACATTGGCCCGGACGTGAGGTGGCGGCACACTAAGCATCCCCGCCAGTTAGAAGTGCAGGCTGAATTTGGTTCACACCCGTCTCAATCCCTGTTGAACGTCCCATCCAGCGAGTGGCCTGTGCGATGAAGAGGACTGAGAACGTAGTAGAGTCTGAGCCAACTAGACTCTCGGCCTGCACAACGGCGATGGAGTCTCTTGTCACGAAGCATGGGGCGGGACACAATATTTAGGCGTTTGGACCGAATACTCAGTATGCAGACTTATCCATTGATAAATGAGCACGGGTATGGATCGTGTGTCACGTGAAGAGCTGAAATTAACGTGAGATAGAGCAAAGTGCTCTGGCGGCAAAAGCAACGAGCGCTCCAGTCCCCTGTGCAGTCCAAACCAACACAACACAATCATGTGAAACGGATGACAAACCCCAGAGCAAGTTGAAAGTGTTTTACTCCGCAGTTAGCCACTCTATCGTTTGGGTTTATAAGGTAGATATTCCGAAATCAGAGAAGAAGGGAAAAGCGGCATTGACATACCATAAGTTCATGATAGGAAACCGGACGCGAATGAGACGAAGCATGACGGTTTCATTGACGCGAAACTTCTCCGTACATACACACAGATTTCTCAGCAACTAGGTGGTTAGGAATGTTTCAACGCAGCTCCGTTTGCACATCAAAGGCGTTTGAAATTCAAGCTGACAGTTGTCGAAGGCAGTAGCATATCTTCTCAATCCCCGGAATCCTTTTGGTTGTGAACTTCGCACGGAGTATAGGGATGTGGTTATATCAGAGAAAAAAATCCGCCTCCCCAATGGGACACTCGAGGCGTTACTTCGGATGGTACAAAGACACGAAGTACAGATACAATACACCTAGTATATAGGGAAAGGGAAAGTAGAGAGATAGACAACAGCATTTACCGCAGAGATTCGGGGGTAAAGGGCAACCAAGGCACTAGTGTCACGAATCCTGATTCAAGACGCAATTTAGGACAGTTTGTGCTTCGCTTAGAGTAGGATACCTAGAAGCATGTAGATCCTCGGAACAATTATTTGTTTGGCCTACGATTCCGAGAATCTGGATATATTTTTTATCAGCAGAATTCGGTATCACTGGTTCAAGCCGCTAGACGTGACATGTTTTGCCATAGCGATTCCCCGATATTCTGGGGTACGGCGTGGTACGGAACAGAATTTTAGGATACTACGATATTTAGCCACTCTATTAAACCGAGATCCCAGAGTTTGGTCTCGCTCAGGCTAGAAGCAAAACTTTGGCCCAACCCAATTGTTACTCAAACGCCGAGTCATAAGCCATAGTATGTAGCGGGGCGGGCTTATCGATAGAGGGCAACATCAACACTCGCCACCGTCTTCTCGATAATCAAGCACCACAGGAAGTGAACAAAATGTTGGGTGACTCGAGAAGATCTTTGTGTCTTGGATGGTCACGTTGCCGCGTCGCGTTCCGTTTGTTCTCCGCGAACAGAAAATAAGTCGAACCTCATATTAAACGCCTTTCGAAGAATCTTATAATCACTATGGATAGGCCTTATGCTTTTCCCACTCCTCATTTAGTTGAGACGTGTTGCATTGCTTATATATGCAAGTTTTCGGTTGGGTGTTCTAGGTGTTTGTCTTGATGTTTGTTTATTGAGTTGCTCTGGTGTTAACTTCACTTGACGTGTCCCATACATTTATTAACTTCACAACGCCCCAACCGGCTTTTCTCCCAATCCTTCCTTCTTCAGCTCAAGGCACTTGCCACAACATCTTTGCTGCAACTTTCACGGGGTTAACGTGGGCGGTACACAACTCGACTGTCTGTTTCGTAATCGCACTGACCTTTGGCCCATACCGATCTCGAGATGAGCGAACCATTCGAAGGCACTGCCGCTGAGAGGGGTTACGGTAAAGCCTTCAGCAAGGCTCAGCTTGGTAATCCGGGTGTTGCTCAGCGGTAAGTCCCTTGGGGCGCTGAGATGTTAACATGTGCTGACAAACGGTGGATTTCTCAGCATCAAGTCAGTTCCCATCTTTGACAAGTAAGAACATCTCCTGATGCTTTTGGAAGTTCAGTGCTAATTCGTCGTTTGACGTGAAGGATTAGGTGCAAGACCTGCCGCGAAATTCGCAAGAAAGAGTTTTACTCTGAGAACCAACTCAATGAACTTCGATACAAGTTATATCGGGGTGGGAAGCAAGTCAGCCAGTATAATGCGATGATAAAATGCAAGATGTGCACTGGGCTTCAGGCAAATGAGATGCTTTGTTCTGTCTGTGGGGAGGTCAAAATGCTCAATGAGTTTGCTAAAGCCCAACGTCACACCCCAGATAGTGCTGTGAGTGCTATCTCTATCCGTAAATACCTTAGTAGCCGAATTCCGCTAACCTCTCTCTGTTTCGTGGTGGCAGCGCTGTAAGGATTGCATTCGGTTTATCGCTGATACCGAGCCTGGCCTTGAAGTTCCTAGCCAAGACGACGACTCTGACTATTCTGATGAGGAGTATGTGAGTTAAGATATAGCCTGCCACTTATTGTCGTGAGGTTGATGGGGTTTAGGACATTCCGGCCATCCTTACTAGCTCTCTAAAGGGACTCGGGATCCGGGCAGCAGAATCTTCCGACGATGCTTCTGTCTCTGGTGGAAAGAGCGAAAAGAGTGACATAACTACTCTCGAAGATAAGAACAGCGTTCTTGAAGGCAAACGGCCGTTGCACGGAAGCATAATTAGTAGGGTAGGCACAAGATCGATTAACACAATGGCCTCTCCACATAGCACAGAGATTAAGGGGTTTAGCAAGGCCGGCTCTGTTGCCAGTAACGCTAGCTTTCTTGGAGGTGGCGTGACGCTTCCCAATAGCACTGATAAGAACATATGGAAGATTGCGACCACTGGGGATCGGGGCGATCTTCAGAACAACGGTCCTTTTTTCACTGCCTTTGACAACGAGGATTATACATTTCTTCGGCAGGGAGATCGTCCAAGCCGTGGAGGGGAGAGCGTGAGTGAGTTTTCTGAATTGTCCAAAGGAGGCTGGGGCAAAGTTAAGGTAATGGTATCTATGAACCGGATTTTCTTCAATAGATGCTGACTAAGGGTAGAAAACAGAGAACCTTGTGAGCTCGTGGATGGGTGAAAGGGATCCGATACCTGCCAAGCCGAACGAACAAATCCAGAAGAAGGCTTTACTCAACTCAACGTCCTACTCTAAGAAGGCGAAGGGGAAGGTGATTGACGTCGATGAGGATGGCAACGGCTTACCTGAGCTGTAGCCCGTAAGCACGCGATAGTGGGTAGTGGAGTGCGTGTGCCTCGGGGTTCCGGGTTTGGAATGGTGACTTACCCCGGGATGTGGCCGGGTGGGAATGTACGAAAATAATGGGAAAGTGGCGTTACAGGCGGATTACCCGGGGTGAACGAGTTGTAGCCGTGTCTGTCCGACTTTGTACATAAATGGAAGAGATGGTCTTATCTGCGTTGCAGCTGTGGGGAATGGTCATGAATGTTGTTGCTCTGCATCGGATCTGCAGCCCTGCTACGCCGTCATCAACTGATCATTCGCTCGGAGAAGCCATAAGCCCAGCCATGCACTGATTCAACCAAAAATTTCCTTTGCCACAAACCGACGAACGAGCTGCCAAAACACTTTGATACTCGTTCTCACATGGCACCCGACGGTTATCGTAGTCCGCGCAATGAGCACGGTTTTCCACAAGAATACCCGTATCAAGGCGCTCGTCCAGGCGACCCTCGTGCCACACCCATCTACACCACTGGTGCATACCAGCCACCAGCAACCTCCCAGTATGTTGACCCTAGAGAATATAGAGATTCTAGAGACTATGGGCGACTGCCTACCGCTCGAGATGGCTATTCATCCGACACCACAAGGGATTCCACTGCCTACCCATCTCGCTATCTGCCTCCCGAATACCCCGCGCCGCCGCCAACCCAGGACCGGTCAGACATCCCCCCCGAGACGCTCGCCCGAATTAAGGCGGAGCTGAAGGCAGAGCTGCTTAAGGATTTGAACGCGGGAGGTGGTTTGCAGGCAGAGTCCATGGCTCGGACACAATCGGCGCAGCCCACGTATAACGCCCCGAAATCAGACTATTCAGCATACGGGCCACATCCAAACGCACCCAACTATTTTGACTCGATGCCGCGTAGTCCACGGGATCGGAACCTGCGGCCGGATGGTAGAGGGCCCCCATCTCCAGCGGCAAGTAGCGATTCAAGCGCCGCACGGCATAGGCCTTCACGGGTTCCTAGCAGCGAACCAACTGTGCTAGACAAGACCTGGAGGGACCTGTTTGATGCTTCCAATAAACCGACTAAGAGACTGGGTGAGCTTTTACGGGGACTTGCGAATCACATTGTGAGTCTACGGTGACGCTCGGTACATATTTTCGCTGAATGGTGGCTAACCTCCGAGCTCTAGATTGCAGATTTTGAGCCAAAGGGTAGTATTGTGGTGACCCCATCGAAGATGGCTACGTACTACGAAGTCGTGAAGATACCAGACGAGACATGCGTCTGGTCTTGTATGCTCCTCCTTAGTGAATATACCCCAACAGCGCTGATATATGTCTAGACCAATTCAAAGGGCGGAAGCCCGACTCCTTATCTCGATTATACCGTGACCTCGAGTGCCAACATCACCTTATTCAAGACCGACCCGACGAGCAGCCGTCTATACCAGGTTTAACTCCCGCTGGGTTTGAAAAATGGATGACCATCCTGCTCAGAGCTTACCCAGATCAGGAGGTTAGGAGACTGCAGAAGGCTATCAGGGATATGCCCATTAACAATGCAGACGACCCAAAAGAAAGGTTCCCAAAGGAGATCAGTCGCTGGCTGTTCCCTAGAATGCCGGACGAGAACGAAAGGACGATGTTCGAACGTGCAACGACCACCGACGATGACCGAGAGGAACCTAAACCCGTCGAATACGAAAGTTTTCGATCCAGAAGCACCCGTCCACTGGAGCGAGAGCGTACCCCGTACTTCGGAGCGTCAGATCCAGCTGTCGAAGATAGGGCTCCACCCACCAAGCTCGAACGGGAGCGCCAGCCGTACATTGGGGAACCCGGACGGGGAAAGGCGCACGATGCTAATGCGAAGTTTGAATCTAATGCAAGGCCAATGCGAGCGAACTCGACGAGCAAAGTCCGCCCCCCCAACATTGTCCCACCGCCCCATCACCACCGCGCTGGAAGCAACGTAGCTCCTAATAGCGCTTTACCTACCCGTCGGAAAAGAAGTCCCTCTTTGCCATTTCCGGACCCCTACCGGCACTCCGAATCTGACATCCCTACTGTCTATGATACGGGCTTCGCTTACGGCGATGAGCAGTATGAACGCGAGGCGGAAGCTAAGCGCGACGACTGGCTTAGACAGACGGCGGAGGAGCAAGCGAAGGAGTTTGAGGGACCAAGAGCGGGAGGGACGTATGCTAGTGACGATAGGGATTTAGGTGGCTTTAGTGGAGGGTTTGGTAGGGAGGATATGGGGTCCAAAGCTGAGGAGTATTATAGGTCTAGTGGGACCGGGGCGCGGGGTAGGGGGGGAGCGGGGGGTTATGGGTATGATCCACCGTATCCGGGTTATCATTGACGCGTTTTCATCTGAGCGGTTACGTCCATTGTGGTTCTGGGGGGTTATGTTCTCGTTTGATACAGTTATTACCCAGAAAACGTATTTGTTAAGCAGAGAATATAAGCTTCATGTTGAGCGTCTGCTAGAAGGGAAAATGAGGGACAAGACTCTGCATCACCATATACCCAGCCACTTCTTGACTGGGGGCCTTTTTCTCACCTCCCCATCCCCACTACCCGGCGCTACAGCATCCTCCGTCCTCGCCGTCCAGCCGCCAAACCCCTCCCCCCCATCCAGCCCATGCGCCTTCCGGAACTGACTCCGCTTCTGGACGTCCTCGACTTTCTGACGTCGCCGCTCAGCAGTCTGAGCAGATTCGTGGGCTGTATGGAGCTTGAAGACTTCGACGTATGTGGAGATGAATGAGAGGGGAGAGGCTGGGAAGGTGGAGAGTGGGGGAAGGAGGTGCGCGAAGGGAGTCGTGCGGTGGAAGTTGGTTAGGAAAGTGAAGGTGGCGAGGAGAAAGAGGGTTGACTGTGCACGGCGTGGTTAGGCGGCAATTGCACTTTCCTTTTACAGCCATCTTGGAGAAGGGGGGCAAACAAGCGTGATATAAACATGCAGCCCCCGGTTCGTGAGAAACCACCGCATAAACGTCCCCTCGCCCGGCATCATATTCGGGTATTTCTTCGTCTGCTGGGTCGCCTTCTCTCTTGCAGAGAGAGGAGGGCCCGGGTAGGCTCGTGGGGCGGGGCGCCGGGCGCCATGGGATGGGGGGTTGAATTTTGCGGGCTTTTCGAGGACGGGTGGGGCTCTAGGGCCTGTGCCAGTGCCAGTGGCGGTGGGTTTGGCTGTTTTGGTTGAGAGCGGGCGCCGGATGAGGCGGATTATGTGCCGGAGGCGATGATGCGTAGACATGAGCTGGCGGGATAGTTGGGACTGGGGGTTGGAGATGGGCTACAGCTGGAGACACGGACCCATTGAGCTTTGTGTCCGATGATGGTGGTGGTGGTGGTGGTGGTTGAGCTTGTTTTGTGAAAAATGAATAGCTGAGAATTAATAATTTATTAAATGGGGAAAAAAGGGAATAAACAAATATAAAAAATAAACACAAAAATAACTCGAATTGGTTGGAAAATATTTTTCCGGTCAAACACGCGCTCCACCCGAAAAGGGCCGATGACAACACAGTGACGCCTGACCATCCCGCGTGATTTCATTGGCCCACCTGCCGCTCCAGCCACTTGTGCCACCGGATCTCATTTCCCATTCCATCCATTCGACGGTTACAAGAGAATTCGGTCGTTCGTGTGGTTGTTGCATCGCCACACGCCAAGCCACTTTGCAACTAAGCGCATTACGTTCCTTTTTTTTTCTTCCCAATTCCTTCCGAGCGGAACTTCAGTTGAGTCTTTTATTCCCTCGCTTTCTCTTTCGTCCCTAACTAAACACCGCCTCCTGCGTTCTCTTTTCTCGGTCTCCTTGATCTCCTTGGGTTTTTGCTGGAAGTCGCAGGCCGTTGTGCAAAAGATGCCTTTTAAAGAGGGTAAGTGGCCTTTTCTGTCATCCTTTGAGCTTGAGCTTGAGTGATGGATTGCGGATTGGGGATTGGGATTGGGACCCGCGGCTTTCTACGTGGCGTAATTGATGGCCAAGGGAGCGTATCTTCCACCTGCCCCATTGTGGCTGCCTGCACGAGGTTCTCCTTGGGCAATGGCGGTCGCCCTCAGCCAGGTGACAGCAACTTTAAGCTGCATCGTCCCTCGCTGTTCCTGTGTTCTGCGTGTTTGGTGTCATCTACGTGCAGAATTGGCTGCTGACGTCTTATGCAGGAGACGACAAGAAGGGCGCTGGCCTCTTCAAGGTACCCACTGACCCGTCACACCTTGGGTTGCATCCTCGCAATCCATGATATCCGAACATCGAGTGTGAGGCAAATGAATGCTGACCTATTCTGAAAGACGCGATGTGCTCAGTGCCACACCCTGGGTAAAGACGAGGGCAACAAGATCGGCCCGAACCTTCACGGGTTGTTCGGCCGTAAGACCGGCCAAGTGGAAGGCTTTTCGTACACTGACGCAAATAAGCAGAAGGGTATTACGTGGGATGAGAAATCTCTGGTATGCTCTCGGCTCTGGCTGTCGTTTCCTTTGCTAAAGGGCCTACCCCCGAGTGGGTACTAACTACTCTTCCGTCTAGTTTGAGTACTTGGAGAACCCCAAAAAGTATATCCCAGGAACCAAGATGGCTTTTGGCGGCCTGAAGAAGGAGAAGGACCGGAATGACTTGATCACGTACGTCTTCTTTCTAGTAGAATCCTGGAATTTCGCTGACTTTTATATCACTTAGACACCTCCGCAACGCCACGAAGTAAACATACCGTACCTTACTGTCTGCCTCACGCCCAGAAATCTCAACTCTCCTCTCACCTAATCTTCCCGGTATCCTCCCACTATCGGCCAACTGTACTATCGGGAACCGGAAACAAAAGTTTATGTACCATTACGCCTTGTATAATTACCTATAGACCTCGTCCCTTTACGGAAACCCGTTTCTAATAGTCTGTTTGGCGAAGCGGGGGAGGGCAAATAGACCGTGCTAGAGCAGAAGCTGTTTATTCCTTTTCCAGGTTTTCTGGATAGAGTGTGATTGCTATATTTCCTCGATGAAGATATGGGCGCACAATAGCAGCCGTATCATGTCCCTTCAATTACCTGAATCTGCAAATGATTCTCTCTGTTAAATCGTGAAAACCCCGAAGCCCTTTTGATTAGATACTGGATGCCAACCAGCCATTCTCGGCCTCGCTATTGAACAGACGGACGGCTGCGTCATCGCCCCACATACACCTGATGCCTCACTTCATCCCGAGAAGAAAAGATATTAATCCCTAGCTGGACCCAGCCTGGCCGATAAAACCCCAACCTCAACCCCAGCTACCTCAGCTGCATTTATCCTCAGCAACACCTCTCGGGTCGTTGGTAATACGATTATTCTGGCCTATCGCAGCAGATGGGATTCACAACTTGTCGGACCGCCTTGCCTTGTCACTAACAAACAGCCGGGGGGAAATAGTCTGGGAGTTTTTTACGATTAGCTTGTGGGTTGGGGTCGGGGTGAAGGGAAGAAGGGTGCCTCGCTAGGTGGCGGGATAGGCGGAGTTACCTTTACGTCCATTGAATATTGTGACTGTAATTTGTGATATGCACCGACTTTTTGCTTCGTTCAGGCCTATAGTATTCCCTCATTTATCGTTGTCACTATACCACTCTTTCACCTCCCCACCTCTTCTAGGCAGTCCTCAGCTTCCCCGATTAGCAGTCCCATTTATCATGGCTGCGAAAACACGACTCGGGGATCGGTGACGGGAGGGAAACGAAGGCATTGCTTAAGAAAATGCAAACGGAAGGGGCTAATATAAGTACATAGAGAGAGGTATTCAGCAACATAGCATGTCCGCGGTGAAGTTCAGCAACGGTCGCTTTCCACATACAAATTATCACGTAGACTAAGCCAAGGGAAGAAAATGCCATATCTTATGTCGTACCCAGCTAAAGATGCCGCAGTGCATGAGGGATCTGCCGCCACAAATTATCCAGCACCGTTCAGACAAGTCAAAGCCATTCCACCGTGTCCTTGGGCTGTTTTGCTATGGCCGTCTCAGCCGCCGTCATGCTCTCCACTGCCTCGTCAACCCCTCTCATAGCAGATTCGCTAACCTAGCTTTATTGATTTTGGCAGACCGATAGTAGAATGACATAAGTTCTAGTAATTAATATAGATAGATTAGAATACAAGTAATGATTTCCTATACTTAATGCTTGCATATATCATTGTCAAAAGAACTACTGGTTGTATGATGGCAGTTATATCTTGCAATACTCTCAAGAGAAAGAAACAGATATGGTAAACTAAATCTTCTACATGATAGAAGTACTTGGGAGGATAATATCAAGATGATAATATAGAGAGTAACAGTTGGGCAATATCTTATTGCAAGCATGTTACTCATAGTTAGAAGAACAGGTGATTAGTTTTATGTTGGAAGGAATTCATACTTCATTCGCTATATTGAGCCGACTCCTATATCCCTCCATTTCTTGCAAGCATGGATCATTGTTATAACCCCATCATACCACTGGCAATACTGATCTACAATGGAGACTTCGTCATACTACTCATCAGACCCACAAGACACCTACAAGTTTTACACTGATGTATGATCCATCAGAGAAGGATGGGCATGTGAACGCTACTCAGATAGTCATCACGCTGGTGAGATATCTGGAGTCGAAGCATGGATGTGGAGAGTGAGGGTATTTCGGGAATGGAAGATGAGGTTTAGGATCAGGCATTGATAGCGGGAGGGCGATGGCTTTAAGATGTGGACGTCGGACATTGGATATTGGGCTCTGGCGGTGTTGGAGCGGATATTTGAGGTCTTTCGTTGTATCGGGGCAGAACCAGTTAGCATTTAGGGTATACCAGTGAGCAACAGAATGCAGTGAGCAATAGAATGGAATATGAAATGCACATACGGTCATATATGCCTCAACTCGATGAGAAAGTGCGAGTGCGTGTGGCCGGAAGGCGAGTGGAGTGGGGGTGCGACCAGCTGGCCAACGAGGATGGTCGGTCGGATCAGTCCTGCAAACCCCTTTTTCTCCAGCACCTCTGCACCTTCCGAGTACACACAAGGCCTCTCTGTACAAGTAGATAAACGTCTCTGCTCGCAACGTGCAATGGCACACGCACCCAGGTGCATTCAAGCAAAACGGCAATGCGTGCAGTCTCTATTTTCCATAGGCCTGAAATCTCCACTAAATCCCTATAGACTATTTTGCGTCATGTCGAAAAAAAAGAGAAGGAAAGTGAAATACCTCTCTATCCCACCCCGCTCTATCTATATAGAACACGGAGTACATATACCCAGATCCCTATTTTTTATCTTTTTCCCCTTTCCCCCTCATCCGACGGCAATATAGACAAAGACGCCACGCTACGACATCAACGTCTTGCCCCCTGTCCTCGATGCCCTTTGCCTCGACAACAAAACCCCAACCGCCTCGTCCGCTGCCTTTGTCTTCACCTCCTCCTTGCTCAACCCACCGCTTACCGTCACCACCTCCTCGCCACTGATCAACACCTTGCAGACATGCCTCTTCTTCCTTGGAGGAGAACCAGATGATGCCGAGTCCTCGTCCGCCTCTAGCCCCACTATATACTGCACTTCATCGGATTGCGCTAGGTGTCCCAATTGCTCCTTTGGATGCAACAAACGGATCTCGCCACCGCTATCGAGAATCCGACGTAGGTATGGAAGGATTCCGATTCGCTCCGCGAATGCTTCACACGCGCTAAAGTCACCGTGAGAATCAATGTATATCGCACCAATAATACTCTCAATCACATCTGAGAAGAATTTATTTGTCTCGAGCCTCCGGAGTTTCGCCCATGGATAGAACGTGCCGGAGGTTAGGGCATCTCGGATATCGTCTCTTAGCAGCGTGTAACGCTGCACACTTTCTTTCTGGGCTTGCGCAATTCCTTGGTGGTGGTGCCTCATGAATTTCCATATTTGCTTGAGTTTTTTCTTCCTCGCCGCGTAAAAATTCCCCGTGCTCGCATCTTCTAGTATGTCATTAACTTCCACCTCGATAGCACATTCCATGCAAAGGAATGCCAAGAAATCTGCGTTAACAAGAGCAGAACGTGAGAGATGCATTTGTATATGTGATAGCTCGTCATAGTGCGCAAATATCTTTGTGACCACGACAAAATCGAGCACAGAGTCGCCGAGAAATTCCAACCTCTGGTAGGAGGCTGGATGTGGCTGCGCCTCGAAAGACGGATGAGTCATTGCTTCTATAAGTAGAATCTTCTTGGTGAATTCATATCCAATCAATTGCTCAAGTCCTTCAAAGTATGTCGGCATAGGAAGTCTCAGCGCTGCCGCCTCGTAGAGAGTGCCACTGTTGAATTGAGGGGAATGCCACACTCTCTCTGGGAGAAATACGTTTAGGCACTTGAGTGCTTTCTCGAAGCCGCCGTCAATAAAGGCGGCGCCTATCAGTGCCTCGACGACGTCCGCCAAAATCTTAGTTGACATCTTACGGTGAGCATCCTGTCCCGCTTCTTTCAGCAAATCCGAGATATAAAGGGGTCTCCACTTCAAGCCTAATTCTACATTTTAGCGCAAACTGCCGTGTTTCCAAGGTACAGAAGCTCGAAAAAAAAACGCACCGGTGAAAGCCTTCGTATGGATGAATCTATGGAGGCCGGTTTCACACGCAGCCCTTGCTAAACGCGAATTCGCAACTACATGATCCTTCTTCGCCGATAGGTAACCTTCGTGCCAATTGGGGTACTCTGCTATTAGCTGGACAGATGTACACAGTTTCAGGATACTATCTCCCAAGAATTCTAAACGTTGGTAATTAGTATCCTCCCTTGCCGAAGACGCGCTAATCGCAGTGATGACCAGTTTCAGGTCTTTGATATTAACAGGAGCCAAAATGGTCTTGCGAAGCTCATCCGCAACGAGAGATACCTCAATACGATGTAATATGGCGGGGATGAAGAGAGCGAAGTTGGAATAGGCTACAGGGAGGTTATCAACGACGCAATTGGCTGCTAGTAGAACCTCGGATTTCGGGTTCTGAGGCAAGCCATTCGAGATATCGTTCGAGGCTGGGTGTAGGAAATCACGACGCTTCGGCACCGAAGTCACCCTAATAGAAAGCTCCTTGGGTGGATCTTCTTGCTCTAGGTTTCGATCACAGATCCCCACTTGTCTTGGTATATCCATGGTCCACTCCATGAAGTTGTAAGGCCTGAGGTTTCGTGTTTTGTCCCGAACAAAGCCATAGCTCTCGTTGAGTGGGTCATTGGTGTGCGCGTCGGTTGCCTCCTGAGATGCGGCCCATAAATCTAGGTCTCCCATTCCTTCACATGGGGAAAAGAGGGCTGGAAAGTCCATTTCATTCGGCTTCATGCGACTCCGGAAGGTGGATTGTAAAAGGATTTGAGTCATTTTGCGCACTACATCGCACTCTCCGGGTTGCGGGAAATCTACCTGTACAGGTGGTCTTACCAGGGCTCGGAAGGTTATATTCCTATTCCAATAAAGATCAAATTCGGGAATGGAAGGAAGGTGTGACGGCAGGAGCAGCTCCATACAAAGTTTGCTGTTATCTGTACCAGTAAGCTCTACCACTGAAGAATACAGCGGGGAGACCCCCAACCACTCATTGGCCAAGGGGATCCAAGGGTTGAACCGCCGCGCAACAGATGCCATAGACAGTCTGGTTTCAACAGCAACCTTATTCATACCTTCTGCAGCCTCCTTGGTCAGTGGTAAAAGGTTGTCGTTAACCAGGCCGGCTTTATGAAGCGCAGTGTACATCTCAAAAGCAGCATCTCTCTTCGCCATCCGTTCCGTACGCCATTCACAAATGCCTGTCCTCCGGCGGACCGAAGAGTCGACACAACTTGGTAGCGTCACTTCAGCAGTGATGAACTTCGTATCTGGGTCCTCGGTCATTGAGAACGCGGGCCGCAAATCGACATACTGGGTCCTAGGAAGGAGAGCACAGAAATGGTAGAGATGCGTTAGCGCAGTCTCCATTGTGATTAAGGCACTACTAACAAGTTAGAAAGCGATAACTTGTGTAGAAGAGATCAAAATACCCGGTTGACTCAACGAAGTATCGCCGGTCACCCCATTCTTCCATAGACTCAATCTTCCCGATCTCCTCCAGCTTCCGCCTGTCGTCAAGATACATTTTTTTCATTTCCTCTTCCAACTCCTCCCACCTAGCAACCGTGCCTATCTTGTCGCTTTGCGCAAGCATGAGGACGAATTTTGACTCTCTTGCTCTAGCCCTTCCACGCCTCTGCACAAAGGACTTCAGGTTTGGTGGCTTGTTAAAGCATACCACAAGATGACAGGCAGAGATATCAATTCCCTCTTCAAGGACGCTTGTAGTAATGATCAGGTTCTTCTTTCCATTGCGGAAGTCATCCAGGGTATTCTTCTGTCCTTGTAGTTCTATCAGATCCGCAATTCCCATAGCTTTGCGGTATATGCTAGCCGAAGTCCCAACGAACGTCGCACACTCGAACAGGTGCTTGGTTCGCGGATGTACTGAAAGGAGGTGGCATAAGACCGCAGCAGCCACCCGTTGTTCAACAAACACCAACCCGGCAAAATGAGGCGCACTCTCTCTCACTAGGAGGTCAATGAAGAGCTCCACCTTTGGAGAAATCTCGCGCGCGTCTCCAAGGGTGCTGGACTCAACCTGTTCTACTTTAACCTGACTGAGAACTCCCAAGAGGTAATTCCTCTCACTGTCACTCCAGTCAGACATGACTCGGGTGTCCAAGCTAGACTTGAGCCTATCAATAGAATTAGCGATGTAGTAATCAGCAGCCCATATGCCAAACTCTTGGCAGATGTGTTTCGCCTTTGTGCACAGGGTCTTGAGTTGGTCCTGGCAATATGTCTTTCTCTTCGGCAATATCTTCGCGAGCTCAGCCCTGCTCGCAGCGGTATTTTCAGCTCTTAGAAAAATCACGTACGGGTCCTGCAAGATATCGAGTTCTTGATAAGCAGAAAGCAGGCAATCTAGAGCTTGGCCTTTGGGACTTCCAGGGTCGGGGTAAATTAGCCGTTCCAGAGATGGCGAATAGACGTATCGTAACAGCTCATCGCGACGGATCCTAGGGGATTTACATAGAGCATGAAGATTTTCTTCGATGATTCTAAATGCTAGTTAGGACAGAGTACCAAACAAAACTTTGTGGGATCGGTATGCCACATACTGAAGGCCCCGCGGTTTTGAATTCACTATAGGACTGGCGGAGATCCCTAAAATGTGGGGAACGTGCTCCTTCCCCTCATCTCGTAGTAGCGGGTGGTAGAAGTCTTGCATGATTTTGTTGGCGGGATGAGATTCAACGCAGTGATGGGCTATAAAATATCAGCATGGACAGCAACAGAACTTGAGCAGGACTAGCCACCTTCGTCAAAGACCAACAGCGCCAGTCCCTGCAATTTCACAAACCCATGTGCCAGTGCATCATAAAGTACCTGGTGCGTGGAAACCACCACTTGGACATTCTCCAAGACTCCATCCCATAAACCTTGGGTGCTCCACCGATCGGCATTATCAGCTCCGCTGAGAAAGCGGACTAGGATGGCCGGGAGTTGAGAGCAGATAACGGCGTATTGCTGCTGACACAGGGAGACCGTTGGGGCAAGAAACCACACGCGCTGCATAACACGTTATCGGCGTACCAAACGGCATTGCGTTAGGGAGCGATCAGATACCTTATCGGAACGACAGCGATCGAGTTCGGCCATTATACGAAGAACAGCACTGAAAACAGTCCCCAGTATTAATACTCGAGTGCATCGCCCAGAAAATCCGTAGATATCCCTCATACCCACACTACAAATCAAAGGCCTGGTCACTCTGAAGGATACGAACTAAAGCTCATACATATGGGTCTTCCCACTGCCAGTGTCCATCTGGTCACTTCGTCAGCTTAAGTATACTGTAGAGGTAGGAAAAAACAATAGGCCGTACCGCAACGATAATATTCCTCTTCATCGCTTCATCAAGCATCTCCAACTGGTAAGACCGTGGTCGCATTACTCCATTAGTCTCGCGCGGAGCCGCGCTGAACCCATTGCCTTCGTCCCCGTCCCCATCTGTAGGAACTGCTGTCGCCTCCGAAGATAGGACATTATCTTCATCCATTACCTCGGGTGCGAGTGTATACTCCTCATCTTCAGAAGATGAGCACTGTTGCTCCACATCCATTAGCGGGGCCAGACTCTATCGCTAGTAGACAGCAGGTCGAGAAAAGTGATGCGAGTATTCCAAAACAAATCCAATGAGTAAGTCTGGAATCTGTCCCAGATGCAGTGGTTGCGGTTGCTCTAAGCCCGAAGGTTGTCACGGTTATAGAAATCCGCCCCGACCTCAACCCCTCAATTTGCGAGCGACGCCGCCCTGTGCACGCATCATCCCTCTCGTATTTTGGCCCGAGCTACGAATTCATCAATTAATTCCGCTATAAATTTTGGGGGAAACTGTAGTTATGGGGTCGTTCTACTAGCACAACTCATATGATAGTTCGGCGGTCAATCGATGTGACATCACCAAGACAACTGGGTAAATCCAACAAAAGAACTATTTGGCAGAGGTATTTACTGAATCAGAGGTGGACCGACGGCTGAGTAATTCCTGGCTGGCGGCAATGTAGAAACAGAAGTCTTTCTTTGCTTGTAGGACCATGGATCTTTAAGAGGAGTGTAAGAAGGTTTTAGTAGTAGTACATGAAAAGAGCAACCATATTAAACAATGGACATGTAGATCAGAACGAATTGAATTGGTTAGGCGCCCTCATGTATTGGTGACGCATGGACTCTCGCAGTGGCTCAGACAACAATTGTTGTCTCATCATCGCCATCCGAAAAACAACAAGAGGTGTATCCATCTTCCGCTGCACCCGGTGTTGTGCCCTGCCCCCGCAATGTCGACTGAGAAGCCATGATAAGAAATAAGGGACAACACGTAAAGGTATCCTCCGCAACTTTGCGCTGAAGCTCCTCCTCCACCCGGTGCAGACTGAAAGCACGAACAAAACATAAGACGTGTCCTCCTCCGCTTCCTTCATCCTCCTCCTCCTCCCCCTCCGGTACGTCCAAGCCAGGTGAGCAGCAACTTGGCGCATAAAGGGGCCCTCGGACCCCCGCGGTGAAGAGAGAGACTTGCTCCCTCTCTCCACCGCGGGGAAAAACGTGCTTTGTCGTGGTTAACACAAATCCGGCTTTTGGTAAACAAAAACAAAAGGCAGGGCCTCTTACCTCTTCAAGAAAGTAAGTCTGTTTAGGGGCAGAAGCAGGAAAGCAAACCCAGACGCAAAAGAAAGCAGGACCCAAACGCCAAACCTAAACGCCGGGGAAAGACAATTTTATTTCACTTTTTCCTTCCATCCCCCCTCATTTTTTGTTCTCCATTTCTATGCCAATCCGAGGGTCGCTTTCTGTGAATCGATAACGCTAGGCCATTTCAAAGGTTCCGGTCGCTTTTTAGATCTGGTGGAGGTGGCGGAGGGCGAATTCGAGAGGGTGGAGAAGAGGAAGTGGAGATGGCCAGGTCATAAGGTGCCAACGAATGAGCCCCCCCGGATGACGGTAGCTCTCGGGTCACGGCTCGAGCTCGGGGGACAGCCTATGTTGGCCCACGCAGCGACAACAAGGCGAGACTTGCGAACAGCTCGTCGGCGTTCACAACTGGGTCCCCAGCGGAATGCCCAGGGTTCTCACCCTCGGCGGAGTCCCTCCCCTCTGGAGAAGGGGCGGATTCCCTGCCTCGGCCCCTGGGTTCTTCCTCTTCCCCTTCTTCCTCCATCTCCTCCCAATCTTCACGTCCCGAGGCTTCTGCGTCCCGGACACTTCTCTCTGGGTCGTAGTGGTGGGTGGAGTCGCCGCTCGACCGAGGTTCCTCATAAGCAGGTTCATCCTGCCACCAACTTCCGTGCGGAGCTTCTTCGGGCTGGTACTGGAGAGCCCCACTAGTAGGCTCCGAATCGTCATCCGAATCTGTTCGGTGCCGGCGGGCGTCGGGACTGGCTTGTCGTGGGCCCTCCGCCAGTTGCCGGGGCCGGTATTCTTCTTCGTAGTCGGTGGCGTCGGGATCCTCGATCGAGTCCGTCGGGGCGTTTTCGCTCACGAAGGAGGGATGCCATGGAGCCATTGGATCTTCGTTGTCGGTGGAGTCGGGATCCTCGATTGAGTCCGTCGGGGCGTTCTCGCTCACGGGGGAAGGATGCCGTGGAGCCATTGGATCTTCGGCGTCGAGATCTGCTATGCCTTCACCGCCATCCATATCCATCCCTGGGGATGACTGTGGAGAGGCGGTCTCCATGCCCTCCTCTTCGTGCATCCCGATGGATTCCTCTGCATCCATCTCCATCTGTTGAGACTCCTCTTGGCTTCTCTCCCGGCTCTCAAGCTGTGCCGCCGAGGGCCCTTGCTGCTGAGCCAGCAGCACCTGGAAGTGCTCACGCTGGCGAGATAGCTGCTCTTCAAAAAGCTGCCGCTCTTTCGCTAGCTGCTCCTGGAAATACTGGTGCTGCTGCTCAGCAACCTGCTGTACTTGGAGCTCGAGCTCCCGGCGGCGCAACTGCTCTTGATCTAGGCGCTCCTGGAGAGACTGACGCTCTCTCGAGAACACCTGGAAGCCTCTCCGCACTCGCAATACTTTCCCTCGGAGGAGGCGGTTGCGACGAATGATGATTGCAGTGGTAGCGGTTCGTCGGTTCTCGCTGCTGAGGGTCTGAGTGCTAGCGTCGGTCTGCCGGTCCTGAGCACTAGGGGTCTGGGTGCTGGCGTCGGTCTGCTGACCCTCTACGCTAAGTGTCTGGGTGCTGGAGTTGGTCTGCTGGCCCTCTGCGCTAAGTGTTTGGGTGCCAGCGTCGGTCTGGTGGCCCTCTACGCTAGGGGTCTGAGTGCTGGCGTCGGTCTGCTGGCCCTCTGCGCTAAGTGTTTGGGTGCCAGCGTCGACAACTGCTGCTCTCTGCCTTTCTCCCCCGCGAAGGGGAGAAAGTGGCTGAGGAGACGGAGGCGAGGGGTGAGAGGGAGGGGAGCGGGGGGCGGAGCGGGGGGAGTTGGCTGTTAGCAATGAATTAGTTAACACTCACAAAGAGGAAGCAGGCGAAGAGGAAAGTAGGACTTACCGACTTCCGAGAAGCTCCGTAGTCCTGGATTCCCGGGGTCCGTCGGGACCTCGTAGTCAAGGAAAGGCCCAGGCTCGCTGCCGAGGCAGCTCACCTGGGGTATCCCACCGGGGGGAACGGGGGTACTGTCGAGAAATAAAGCCCGCAGGTACGCGGGCAGGAAGTTAGAAAGTAGCACTGAACCAGAAAGGTCAATGTAGTTAGACATTTTTGTGAGAAGTAATAGGGTGTTAAGCGTTGTCTGATCAAAAAGATAGAGGACACTAACGGTGGTGTGAGAAAGGAGGAAAGGAGGGGTAAGTGAAGACTTTATAGACGCCCTCAGCGCATTCTCCTTACCCGGCTTATTTAGAGTAAATAAACATACGATGTTGATGGCATGAACGCAAATAAACTACCGCTTTGGGTAAGTCTGGGATGCGTCAAAACCCCTTCACCCCTTCACCGTATTCGCTGCCCGCCTCTGTGCACAAGCAACGCTGGGTGTCCAGCCAGCACGCAAGGAAGATCGGATGAACAGGAGCAGGCATGGAAACACACAACAGCAACGACAATTCAGTTTTTTCTCTCGTGGTGGCAGGAGCTCCTTGTGGACTTTGTGACATTTCTTCGTCCAGAAAAGAGTGGCTAGAGAATCGCCCAAATTGTCTTTTAAGGAAGAAGAAGGGGATATGTTCCCCCTTCTGCTGCAAATAGCGCGAAACCATTGTAAAGCGTATCCTCCAAGTAATTGCACCGATGTTGCTCCCTTGTCCTTGCTTAAAACGGGCTAGTTAGACAATGTAAAGGTAATCTTGCTAACCTCTTTGAACCCCCTTCACCCATCCAATGCATGTAGAGTGGAACTGAGATGGAGGGTAGTACATAGAATTTGCGCTAGACTAGTGATGGATATGGATTATTGTGTTCGGAGGGTGAGTCGGGGAGTACTGAAGAATGATACTAAGGAGCCCGACCGAACCGGTGGCGGACACCTTAGGCCAGGGCGTTCCTTAACCGGGCGGATATCAGCGTGTCTAACCATGGTTCCGCTGCCGGTTCACCGAAGCCGGACATAAATATTGCTACCTCTTGTAGTCTATACAGAAGCCAATGGAACATGAACCTTCGCTAGGCATGGGTGAACATTGCTCACAAGCAGACGCAGGCGGGAGGCATACTCAATAACTAGGGGAGGATTCCACAAGAGGCTCTGCGAGAGGATATTACATCTGGTATTGGCAGAGGAGTTACTGGAATGGGGGTATGGAAAAGGGGGAAGATAATGGGAGCAACGAGGAGGATGATAACTGCGAAGCCAATGAAGAAGTCGGTAAAGATGGTAGCGGAGAAGACGAGGGTAAGGAAGTGGAAGGTAATAGAGAGTAATTGAGGAGAGGGTATAAAAGAAATATTACTCTTGTACAATCATAATTCTATGATAGTCCGCATGATGTATGATACTGGTACGCACATGATAGCTACCAGCCTCCCAGCGACTACCTTTCGGCCATTGGGGTGGCGGTGGCGGCGCGGCGTAGCTTGAGAGAATCAATACCCACCCCGGGGTCGACAGTTCCTGCCCCCCCTTATTCGAGCAGCCGGAAACTTAGGCTACATTGAAGTTAAAGGCCCTCTTCCAGGGCAAATTCTACAGGAGCTGAAACTCCGGTCCTACTCCCCCCACCCTCTTCGTTCTCTCCCAGACCTGCCTTCGGCATAAACCATTATGTTGAAGTAGGGCATATCAATGCAGACCGTCGGAGTTCTGCTATTATTGCTGCAGCTTCTGTGTCTTCCTAGATCGTCTTCGTCTTCGTTGTGTACGCTTTGCCTCGCCTCCCGCTCTCACAGGCCCGCCATTCCGCATACCACCCTCCGCCAACGGTGATGTCTTAGTGCTCTCCAATTGATTCCCAGCCTCGTAGAATGACTGATTAAGGAAATGAACGATAGAGTAGCGTAAGCCGTGCTATCAGGCGATAAAGTATGTCAGTTCTCTACCACATAAGCCTAAACTGATCCTCCAGCACGGGTGCTTGCCACCAAGTTGAGGCAAGTAAAGGTCCTCTCCTCTGAAATCACCAAAAACATCCAGCCACGTCAAGCCACCCCTTTCAGTCGTCCGCACCGACACGGCCTTCTGTCAGGACGTTGGCGAGAACAGCCCTCAGCGGAGAATGTTCCTCCTCGTCGTTCTCAGTAGTTGAGGCCCGTGGGCCTTCTAGTAAGCTTCCCTAGGGGAATTGTCTATCGCCATGAAGAAACGCCAATTGCTCTCATGAGTAAGCTGAGTAATCTCACCGTCTCATCGCGAAACATCTTTGCATACTCTCCATCTTTCAGATTTGGTCTTACCGCGCCTCGTACATAATACCCGGCCAGCACAGGTTCTCTGCCATTCCCTAGCTCTTCCCATGCTCTCTGGTAAGACATCACATCATCACTCCCGTCCTTAGAGCTGGGAGTTCTCCTGCACCCATAACTACTCGGGGGTGTCGGCAGTCTCCTTCTCTTGGCGATTGAGAATATTGGTATAGGATGTATCTCGTGTCATCAATATACCGCCGCCCTCTATTTTGCCGTAGACACGATTTGAGCTATGTAGAGATACGGCTAGGATGACTTTGTCGCTTTCATCTTTGGGATTTGCTCGGAAGAGTTCAGCGGAAGACAGCTGATCACGAAAAGGTCTCATCGACCATCCGCCATAGCTGAACATAGGAATTATCTCTCCCAGCTGGCTGCTCCCTTTTGTACTCCGAAATGTCCCCGTCGATCTTTTGAGTGCGGAAATGCCATCACGTATTCTTGGTTCGCCAGACTGTTTTCAATCGCCGCTTTATTGGTAGTGTCGACTTGGGGAAATCGTTCAATGCACACATTTCTATGGCCCTTGGCTTTAGTCCGGGATCTCTCAGTGAAGTTTGCTCCGTTCTTAACTCTTACCCACCTCTACGCTATTCTTCGTTAGCTGTGAACAGAGCAAGCGAAAGGGAATCATCGAACCAGTTACAGTCGGTGGAAATAAGTCTGAGCCATTGAGCGAAAACGCGAGAGAACGCGTCCCACATCCCTCGTGAATTAACTCCCTACATAGGGGGAAAAATTGTAGGCCTATCTTTAAAGGGTACAAAATTAACGGAAATTCAAGACCTCAAAATCACTCGCGGGGCTCTGCGCAGTACAGTGGAGAGTATCGGGGCCGGTGAGTCGTGTGCTCAATGTTGAATGAAGGTGGCGCTAGCCATCAACCTTGGCGGCCTCAACATGGCCCGAGCTCCCAACCGCCCATGCAGAGTTTTTTCCTTCGCCTTCTTCCTGTAGCTAGCAATTCAAGCAATCCACCGTTCAATACTCAATGCTCTCGTTCGTAGTGCCTACTCTACGGAAAAGCGAGCGGCAGCGAGGTAGGTAAGCTACTCGCGCCAAGAATTCTAGCTAGTCGCCCGGGCTTAGAATCTGCTTCCACAGTACTCTCTCCCTTGCTTGCTGTTTGGGCGGTGCTTGCTGCTTAGGTCGCTTGGGGATTGGGACTGATGTTGCTGGACCGGTGCTGCTGGTTTAGTATCCTGCTTACTGTCGCTGTTGCTGCTTCTGCTTCGCGAACGTCAGCAGGCTTTCTTGGAGGATGGCTGCCTTCTTCGGGGCGCTGCGAGGCCGGTACAAGCTTGTACCATTTTCACAAACGTAGGGTATATGTACCTTGCGGAGGTTATAACTCGAGAAGACCTGGAGGTTGGATGGCTTGAAAGGCTTCTTGGGAGGCATTGGGACTGCTGAAATGGGACTATGAGTTAGTCTCATATATAAGCGGGTCCCGGTATTTCCACCGGCGGGGATGGTATTTCCACCGGGTGGATCTGGTATTTCCACCGGTGGGGGCTTTCTA